>NDGN011312015.1:0-13804 GCA_002564285.1 Tympanoctomys barrerae
CGCAGGCCCCACAGCACCCCCGTCGTGGGCGCCCTGCAGGCCCTGCAGCACTACAGTGTTGAGGATGGAGCTGCAGCGTAGAGTTTTGCAGGCTGCCCTCCCTCCTAGGAGTCGCCACCGGCGACCACTAGATATACCAGTGATGAAGGGCAGGAAAACTTCCACTGCCCGCCCTTTCCTAGACCCCCAAAACCTCTTCGGGGCAGCTGTGCCCCAGCGCCATGGCGGTGTGGCCACAGGCCCCTGTGGGGCAAGGGCAGAGCAGAAAGCCCCGCGGCCGCGGGAGGTGCAGTGCTCCCCCGTGAGGGGGTGAGGCGGTCCTCGGAACACAGTTTGGGAGCAGCTTGCCCCAGTCCTCTCCTCTGCTGGGCACTGCAAGAACCGTCCCAGCTGTCCCTTAGGATTCTGCCGTTTACTTTTATGCCTGTGTGACGCAGCAACGTCTGTCCTGTGTGGTTTTTCCTGCAGCTGCATCTTTGTGAACGTATCAGAAAACACTTCTGAAGCGCCCAAGAGCGTTGCTACCGTGCGTGCCTTGCTGTGGGGTCCCCTGCTGCTCCCCCGTCTCTTCCTAGCCTTCTCCATCACACAATAGCAGAGGGAGCTGAAAGGGGCCCCTGAGAGATAGGTGCCGTAGCAGCGCAGAGAAACAGCAGCTGGCGGGAGCTGGCAGGAGCCGGCAGGAGCCGGCAGGCGCGCAGCGCAGATTGCAGCGCCCGTCCTCAGCGAGGCCTTCACGTCGGCTCAGTGCTGCTGTTTCCTCCCTGTCCCTGCTTGCTCTGAAGTCTGTGGTGCCTGAAAGACAGGGCCGTGAAGCACACGCCTTAAAAGAAGATGGTGGAGCTGGGCGTGGGCGCACACGTCTAGTCCCAGCACTCTGGGAGGCCGAGGCGGGAAGGTGGCAAGTTTCGGCAGTTTAGCACAGATACTCTCAGCATAAAAAAGGCCGAGATGGAGCTCAGCGTGAAGGGCCTGGATGCAATCCTTAGTGCTGGGGAAAAGTCTTGTTTTAAAGAATTATTTTCCTTTTTAAAGGAGTCAGTTTCTTTTTTTCTTTTTAAATTTTATTTATTTATTTGAGGGGGGCCAGCTCAGCCCACCAGGGGGTGGGGCTGGCTGGCATGTGGTGCTGGGGGATTGAACCGCGGTCCCTGTGCTTCTGCTTAGCTTGTTCTAAGTAGGTGCTTTAGCCCACTGAGTCATCTCACCAGCCCTGGAGTCAGTTTCATTTATCTGAAAAAGTTCATTGCTGAAAAAGTAGTAATTTCATAAGTAAGAATGGAGTCTGTAGAGTGCCACGGATCACCCGCTCGCGGCTTTTTCTTTATTCTAACGTGGAGGAGGCAGACAGCACGGGTCCCCCCAGAGTGAGCTGCTGGTGTTCTGAGCTGCATAGTAGTCTTCGGTCCTGGGAGGCCTGCAGTCTCGGGCGGCAAGGGACATGGCGGCCCGTTGCACAGCCGCTGGCTGTGGGGTGACTGCAGCGCCGCGTGGCGCAGAGCCCGGGCTCACGGCGCTGTTCCTTACAGTTGAGCGCAGAGGTACGAAAGGAATTTCCCAGGCTGAGATTCGCGTGGCCATGAACGTGGGAAAGCTGGAGGCCAGGATGCTGTGCCGGCTGCTTCAGAGATTCAAAGTTGTCAAGGTAACCCCGCTGCCCCCTTCTTCGGGTGTGCATGCTTTGATTGTGGCGAGCACCCCAGGCAGTTGGAGAACAAGAAGCCTGGCCTTTGGCACCCGGGTGGCAGGCGCCACCATGTCATGTCTCCCCCTCACCGTGGCCTTCATGTGTTTCCATTTTTTGAAAGCTGAAGGAGTTGTCAGTGTAGAAGAGTCTTGGGGTGAGGCAGGGCCATTCAGCACCTCTTCTGTGTAGGGCCAGGCAGCGCAAGCTGTCCAGTGCCTGTCCACCCGCCCTGTCTCCCTTCTGTGACTTCCCTCGGACCTGGGGCCATGGGGCTACTAACCGACCATGGCTGGTGCTCTCCCTTTGTCATTTACACTGGCGTTGCAGCACCTTGATGACTTACATCGTCAGCATTACAGAACTATAATGAAATACCTGGGGAAGTTGGTTTTTAAAGAGCAAAAGTTTATTCCAGCTCATGGTTCTGGAGGTTCCAGAAAACCTCAACCATCAAGTGGCCCTGTTGCTTCAGGCCTCTGGTAAGGCAGATGTAGTGGTAGGGGCTCTAACTGCTTAGAGCTTAGATGGGGGAGGGAATGATCGATCCCTGACCTACTTTGAGGGCACGCCCCCAGTGGCCCAGGGCCCCCCTCCACACCCCAGCAGTGCTGCCCGGCACCAGTCCTTTGGCGAGGACCTGTTCGGGCACTCATCCAGCCACAGCAGCCCTCCAGCCTCTTCCTGCCTGCCTTTGGGACATTGGGCGGGAAGGCAGGATTGCAGCTGAGCCGACGACGGCAAAGACCTTAACCTCTGTCAAGGGGGTAAACAAATCGAAGGTCTTACTCCTCCTCTTCTCAAGGGCTCTAAGAAGATCCCCTGCTCTGTCCCAGATGAAATAGGTGTGGGCTGGCAGTGGCCAGGTGGCCAGGCCCGTGGCAGTGGCTGAAGGGAGCTGGTGCCCCACAGGCCCTGGCTCTGGTGTGTAACAGACACGCTGCTGTTGGTGTGGTCTGTGAGCCAAGTCCCACGCTAAGCACAGTAGTGACTTAGAAGCCTGCGTGAGCGTCTGAGCCTCGTAGAGCTCCTAGCGACAGAGGGGAGACCTTGGGAGGACTGCGCTGTAGGGAGCCCCCTGGCCGCTGGGAGAAGCAGTCCTGAAATGCCGAGATGGGGGCCCGGGGGAGGGAGAGCCAGGTCCCGAGTGCCTGTGCCGGGCAGCACAGTACCCTTTCTGAGCGTACGACACCGTCCAACTGCAGGGCTTCATGGAGGACGAAGGGCGACAGCGGACCACCAAGTACATCTCATGTGTCTTCGCCGAGGAGAGCGACCTGAGCCGGCAGTATGCACAGGAGAAGGCCCGGGGCGAGCTGCTGACCACCGTGAGCCTGGCCTCCATGGGCGAGGAGCCGCTGCCACCCGAGGGCGAGGACACCTTTCTCTCGGAGTCGGACAGCGAGGAGGAGGGCAGCAGGGGCAGCAAGCGCAGGGCCCGGGGAGCGCAGGGCCATGCGAGGTCCTCTGCGGAGTTTGGGCCTGGCTGCCAGCCTCATCACTCCACCCCGACCAAGGGTAGGAAGCGCTCCGGGCTGGGCGGCAAACACCCAGGCCTCCCTTTGTGCTGCCTCAGCTGGGGCCGCTGGCACCCTGTAGCCCAGGGTCGAGGGCCACAGTCGGGGGACTGTCGCCTCTCGCTCGCAAGGTAGTTCCTAGGAAGTGTTTTGTTCTGTTTGTGTGTTTTTGTTTTGTTTGTTTTTTGGTTTTTCTGCAGTACCAGGGATTGAACTCAGGACTTTGNGCTTGCCAGGCAAGCACTTATTCTACTGAGCTATCTCCCCGGCCCTAAAATGTTGTTGTTATTATTTTTTATTTATTTATTTATTTATTTTGTATTTTAGGGAAGGGCCTACAGGGTGTTCAGCGTCTCACTACTAGGTCAGACTCGTAGTGATCCGCCTGTTTATATCCTCCCAAGAGCTAGTTGTTCTGTTTTTAACTGCTAAGGGGATGACCTCGCATAAGCCTTCTCTGTCTATTCGGAAATCTTTAGGCTTTTAAGTTACTTGTAGAATACTGAATGAAAGACCACTGCGGGTGGGCTGCTCGCAGGTCTGTAGAGCCAGCGTGCAGTCTCTGTGAAGGGGGGCCCTGGGCTGCGTGCTGGGCCCCGGGCCGCCAGGGGCAGAAGCCCTCCTGCCTCCCCTCTGATTTCTCTGCCCCCGGCCTCTTTCCAGGTGGGTGGAAACTCCTCAACCTTCACCCCTTGAAGAAGCCGCCGCCTTCCTCCCCCGGGGCTGCTGAGGAGCGCACCTCCCGAAACTCTGGGGGCAGGGACGCCCTGGACACCAGCAGCTCGTCGGAACTCAACATGTCCTTTGGCTCCCACTGCATGGAGAGCAGCAGCGGTGACATAGCCATGATCGAGGAGGTCCGGGTGGATAATCCCAAGGTCAGTGGCGGGGGCTGGGCTGCAGGACAGGGCCTCTGGTGGTGGATCCAAGGACAGTGCAGAGTCCGCATGAGAGTGTTGGATGCTGAGTGTGGCTGTGTCCCACGGCTGGGGCTCCACAGGGAGTGACAGCGCTCTCCCATGCCTCCTCCTCCTCCCCTTCCTCCTTCCCGTGCCGCCTGGGCTCTGGGTGGAAATCCCCTGCCTCACTATTCGCTCCGGGGCTTTGACTTCCAATAGCTTGCTCTTTTCACCTGCAGTAGGCCAGTATTGCTCCCTGGAGAACATTGACAGTGTGGCTATGTCCAGGACTGTCTCGATTGTCACACCTTAGGGAGGGGTCTACTTACGTGGAGTAGGGAGAGGCCGAGGTTTTGCTGCTGGTCGGCGTTTGGAGCCCAGGGCTTGCCGCTGCTCCGGTGAGCTGCAGCCCCACCCCAGCCCCAGGATTCGGTTGCATCTCCTTCTTGTGGCAGTGCAGTGTCCAGTTAGGATGGCAACGCTGCCCAGCCCCGCTTAGCGGGGCTAAGAAGCCCCACTCAGATGCAAGGCCAGTGTTATTTGCAACAAAAGTAAGGTAACTGATGGGGGAGATAGCTCCGTGGCATAAGTGCCTGCCTGGCAAGTGCAAGATCCTTAGTTCAGTCCCTGGTAAGGGGGTGAGGGTGGGATAAGGTAACCATAAAATAGAAAGGAAAAATGTTGTGACCAAATACAGGTATATGTCAAGGTATTAAATAAACAGGGTCAAACGAACACGTTTCCATCAGTGCAGTTGGAAGGACTGAGAGCCGCGGCAGCAGCGCCCTTCTCATTAGGAGCTGCAGTTTGTCCTGTGTCCTTTGTCACCTAAAGGTGCCTCGATATTGCCAGGACTTGGCAGAGTGGAGGGTGAGGCAGCGGGCCTGGGACCACCCTGTGATCAGGCAGCCAAAGGCTGCTCTTTGATTCAGGCTTCACAACCCTGGAAGGGAATCGGGGCCCCTGGGGATCCCATAACCTGCCTGTACGGTGAGCGGCTGCCTGGGGCCTCCGTGCTTCTGCTTTCCTGGGGCAGGGCCTGGCTTTGGTTACGTCCGGAGCAGAAGGCACAGGGCCTGCTGCGGATGTTTCTAGATGCGCTGAGCCCTTCCCAAAGTGCTGGGCACCTCCTCCCTGTCAGGGTGTGCGCGTGGTTTGTGTTGTCAGGGCTGCGGGCAATGACCCCTGCTGGTCCACTGCGCTTTGCCCTGCCTGTCTTCCCAGCGTGCGCTGCCTCGGAGCTCAGAATTCCTGGAGCTCTGTGCTCCTGGAGCGCTTTCTCGTTCTGATAGAAATCCACTCCCAGAGTGACGGCAGTTTTGTGTCCCTGTGCGAAAACATTCTGAGAAAGGCAGCCTGTGCTCTCCTTGGGGGCTGCTGGGAGTCAGGAAAGCGGCCGCTTTATTCATAGCCATCTCCTGCTTTGTAGAGCTTCTCTCCCTCCCCTCCTCCTTGTGAAGGAGCTGTACCGACTGACCGAGGCCCGCAGTGGGCAGCGTAGGAGCCGCACCCCGCCTGCCCGGTGCCTCCTTAGCTGGGTCTTGGTCCTGCAAGCGCTGCTCTAAGTGAGCAGGTGCCCAGCAGACCCTGCCCAGGCTGCTCTGCTTGTGCCAGAGATTTGCGAGGAGTGCTTTGAAGTTCACGATTCCTTTCCACTCTGGTTTCACATTTGGGCTTTAGTATAGGTTGATCGAAAGGCAGGTGATACAGGTTAACTTTAAGCTTGTGGAACACAGGAAGGAGGCATAAAGAGTGACATGAACCTCTCAGTAGGGCTAAAAGGGGAAGCGCAGGCACCCCTGCCCTTCTGCCTTTCTGTTTCTGTCTCTGCCTTTGTCAACTGGTTGCCTGCAGATCTGCCAGGGCGCCTCAGTTTGGAGTCTGAAGCTGTCCAGTGGGAGCCTGGGTGGGTCCTTCAGCCTGAGCCCTGGGTTCCCCTTCTGTGAGAGGAGGGCAATAATAAGACTCTTGGCTTGGACTGTGGAGCCTGCTAGAGACCTCAGCGAGGATGCCAGCCCCTCCTGCCCCTGCGGAGGAGCCAGGCGAGCCTGGCATGGCAGGGCTGCTGCGCTTTGGGGAGGTCAGGTCATGTCCAAAGCCAGCAGCCCGGGACTCTGCTGGCACCTTCCGTCCTGGGTCAGCACTGAAAGAGGAGCATGGTGGGTCCTGTGCGGGCACCGGAGATGGGCGAATTCCTGCGGGCGTGGCACCTGCCCAGCCCTGCGGAGCGCTTCGTGTCCTCCTCAGGAGAGCGGCAGCTCCCAGAAGGCTGGGAAGTACAGCACAGGCCTGGAGAAGCCCCACAAGACTTACCGGCTGCTGAAACGCCGGAACCTGATCATAGAGGCCGTCACCAACCTTCGCCTGATTGAGAGCCTGTTCACGTAAGTGGTGCCTGGCCGCCCGTGTGTCACTCTTCACTGTGGCAGTCACGTCCTGCAGCCAGCAGACTCACGTGACCTCTAGGTGCTGGGCGTATGGTTCAGAAATGCAGACGTTAGGAGAGTCTGTGTGCTAGGCAGGAGAGAGCGGTCCAGCGGGAGAAGGGTCAGCGGGGACGTGCATTTGCTGTTCTTACCTTGCTGGGAAGGACAACGTAGACACACAAGCGGGTGACTCTCCCCGTAGCTCCTCTTCCTGGCGCCTTCTGTGCCTATGACATCTTCAATGAAAGAAGAAGCCGAAGGGGCACGAACAGCACTGGAGCCCGGGGAGGGGCAGAGCCTCCGGTCTGGGCTGGTCCTCACACCCCCCATGGTCACCACTGCCCAGGTGTCACCATCAAGGCCCTGAGGCAGGCACTATGAGTTTACCTGTGACAGGGAGCCTTGACTGCAGCCACCCATGTGGGTTTCGTGCACCAAGCAGGGTTGTGTCGGGGTGGGGCCCTCTGCCCGGGGGCTGTTACCTTGGTCCTCTCGAGGTAAGTACTGGAGTGTGGCACCATACACTGAGAGCCAAAGAACTATAGGTGCAAAGGTGCAGTGCTGAGCTGGAGCCTGCCTTAGCTGAGCGCTGTTAGCACGCAGGTTCGTGCAGACAAGTGGCTGTCCCTGCACTCCAGCTCTCTGCTGCCATCGCTACAGGTCCCGAAGCTGCAGGGCTCGCTGGGGACAGGCGCAGGCCTCCACCCTGCCACTCACCACCCGTGAGGCAGCCTTTCCAGCATGCCGAACAGCCCTGTCATTCTCTGCTAGTTTCTCTTTGATGACAGTCACCGTGTCTCTGTTGCCCTGTTGAGAACGGCCTTCCGTGGCGAGGTGGGCAACGTGAGCTGCTTGTTCTGTGACGTCGCAGGATCCAGAAGATGATCATGGACCAGGAGAAGCAGGAGGGCGTGTCCACCAAGTGCTGCAAGAAGTCCATCATCCGCCTGGTGCGGAACCTGTCTGAGGAGGGCCTCCTGAGGCTGTACCGGACCACGGTCATCCAGGACGGCATCAAAAAGAAGGTGAGCCCCGCGTGCTCTCGCAGCCAGCCAGGGCTGTGGCACTCTCCTGGTCCGGCTCCTGTCACTGCTGCTTCACGTAATTCTGCAGCGCACGTCCTCCAGGGTCAGAGTAATTTGCAGCTGGGTGCTGGGGCAGGGACGAATGCTACGGTGGGACTGTCCCTTCATTTCTTCTTTTCTGGTGATCTTTTCCATCTCTGCCTTTAAGAGAGCACCCCTCTGATACTTTGTTTTCTTAACAAGTGGCCGTTTTTGCTTTTTCCTCGCTTTATCTTCCTGATTGAGAAATCTGTGGACTGCAAAGCAGCTCAGTAAGTGACTTCAATGCAGCGTCTTCTCCTGCGCGTTGGCAGTGCTCGTCTGCCTTCATGCCTGTTCCAAGTTTCTGAAACAGAACAGTAAAGTTCGCATTGATGCAGCCCCTCTGTCCCCGGTGGCCTGCCACACATGCCCTTGAACAGTGGCCAGTGGCCAGTGGCCCTGGTACTGAGCAGGAAAAGCCCAGCGCACCGGATTCTCCCCCGAGCTCAGGACTGGGGAGTGGGCAGTGGTGCTGCGAGCTCTGCTTCCCGCTGCGCTCCGGTGCTGTTCCACCAGGCTGTGCCAGAGGCTGGAGCAAGGGACAAGGGCAGCAGCTCACCTGGGGGTCACACATGCGCCGTGGAGGGAGCCTCGGTCACAGGTGGCACTGCCGTGGCCTGCTTTTCAGATGCAGAGGCGGCAGGGTTGAGAGTGCACCCCGGCCAGCTTCGGAGCTAGAGCTGAGCTTTGCTTCTTGGCAGGGCTTGCCCTGGCACCTGGGGCCCAGGCTGCCCCCGTGTCCTGCCCTAGCCACTCTGCCTTTGAGAAGCAGGCGAGAGTGAGGAAATGGAAACGCTGCTAGCGTGGATTTGCTGTTAAAAGACTGAAATGTTGCTCAACTGTACCTCACTTTAGTCTGCCACAAAGAAATTACAGTGCAGAGGGGGTGATCAGGGGTCCGTACTTCCCAGCTGAGCAGTGGGGGGAGACTGGGCCACATGGGTCTTTTACATCACTTTTAGACAACAGTTGTGTGTTTCACACCTGCCTGAGCCCGCTTTTGCCACAAAGCTGCTGGGCAGGGTCGACACTCAAGAAGCCCCACTTGGCTGCCAGCAAAGCCTTGCTCTCCAGAGACCCGGCGCTGAGGCTGCTGTCCCACCCCCTATCCCCGCCTCCTCTCTCAACAGCTGCTTTCCTGTGATTATCTCAGGCTCCTATGAGCCGCCTGCAGGGTTCTGCCTCAGACAGGAAGGAGCTCTTAACCCTTTGCCAGATTGTTGGGGGGTGGGTGTGGAGGGGTGGGTGTGGCCGGTGGGAACGCATGACAGTGACAACCCTCTCAGCTTGGGGGTGTAGAAAGGCCACTCGACTCCTCCGTGGTAGACACGCGGATGTCCGCTGGGGTCAGAGCAGCGGTGGGAAATGCTCAGATTGGGGAGCAGCACCAGGTGGCCGTGGAGCTTGGTGCGCTGGGATGGCCCAGCCAGGGAGCTGCGGGGCACATGGCTGTCCCGGCTTCGGTCACTGTTGCTTCCAGTGTTGCGATGCCACCAGTTGTAGCAGCAAACTTTTGAGCAAGACGTTTTCCTTCCCTCTGCCACTGGTCTCTGGAGAATGTCACTAAGAACAGGTAGAGCTGACATTCCACCAAGCAGCCTGCTTCTGGAGCTGTAGCTCGACTGCCCTTGGGGTGCCCTGACCTTCCTCTGCAGGTGGACCTGGTTGTGCACCCGTCCATGGACCAGAACGACCCCCTGGTGAGAAGTGCCATCGAGCAGGTTCGCTTCCGGATCTCTAATTCAAGCACAGCAAGCAGGCAAGTGGTGGTGCCAGGGGAAGCCAGCGTGAGGCTGCCGGCCTGTGTGTCCCTTCCTGAAGCCATTCAGTGTCTACTGGCACCAAAACAGTTACTTGTTTAGGGTTTGTGGTTCATGATCCCCTCAACTGAACAGGGATCAATTTCTAGATTCTTTAAGCAAAACAAAGCTCCATGTTGTTAATTCTAGTTTATCTGATTGAGCGCATTAGGACCGTCCCCACCACAGGCCTCTGACGTGTGGGAATGGTTCTCAGAAGGGCTCCAGGTGACTCTCCTTGGCTTTCTCACGTTCTGCCCAGTTCAGCCCCGGAACCCCAGGGGGCCAGGATACATCTTGGTGGGGTGGGAGGAGCCCTCAGCTGGACCCAACCGAGAGGCCATGGCCGGGAGGCTACCCTGGCCTGTGCGGGCCACATAGACTGGGTCAGTCGCCGGTTGCTCCCCTAAATTCCTGGTGTCTGGCATCGGCAAGAGCACCTGAAGTGTCCGCGCGGCGGCTCGCAGGCTCCAGGCAGCAGCTGCCCCCGGCGCGGGTGGCCCTCAGCCTGCATTTCGCACCACCCCACGAGCCCTGACTGACACCCGCCTGGCCTCACCACACACCCAGGCCTTGGCCTCTGCTCCCAGCCCCGGTGTGCTCAGCGCCCCCGACACACTGTGTGCTTGGCCTGCAGGATCAAGGCTCTGCAGCCTCCGGCAGCCACAGAGGAGGCAGAAGAAGAAAGTCAGGGGCAGGAGGAGCCCAGCGGGTCAGGAGACAACGATGGGAATGCTTCCTCCAAGCCAGACAGCGTGCGGGCCAAAAAAACGGATGAGAAGATGGGTATAACCCCGATGAAAGACTACCACCCCGTGGTCGGTAAGGGGCAGCTCTGCACAAGGCAGCCGGATCCCGTCTGTTCGCACGCTGATGCGTGGTCCCAGGAATCCCTTGCATTCAAGCTGTGGGCTGCAGCCAGACAGGGAGAGCTGCTGGGCGGCCGAGTTGGGCTGGTCACGTCACCTCTGCTGCCTCAGTTTCCCTCTCTGCAAATGGGGATTCTTGTCCCACAGACCTCCCAGAGCACTGAGAAGCAAAGGTGATAGGTGCTAGACCCTGGTGTGAGGTCTGGTTTACAACGATGAAGCCCTGCTCTCGGTGCCCGAGGCGTGGGACACCTGATGAGCCGCGGGAAACCTTCCCTGTCCTGACCCCACACACCCGCTGCCACTGGGGACTTCTGCTTTGCTCCACACCTTGCTACTCCAGTGTGAATTTGTGCCAAGCCAGTGCAGGAAGCCGGGGCTTAGTAAACGAGGCTGGACTCGGGCCAGGCACAGTGTGCCAGCAGGAGGGAGGGCCCCAGCCTCCGGGGGCGGCAGGCCTGGGCGTGGTACACGCAGCCTCCTTTGCCAAGGGCGCCAGTGGCACATGGTGGCCTCACTGCAGGTTTCCTGGTTAGTGCAGAGCGCCAAGCTCACAGCCGACCTCCAAAGCGGCAGGGTGGGCCTGGGCAGCTGCTGGCTGCCACACCCGCCCCTGTTGCTGGGCAAACTGAGGGAACAGCTTATTTGTAATAAGAGAGAATACACTTCTCAAGAGACCTGAGACTTGAGAGTGTTTGGCAGCGTGTGTCGGGCCAGGAGTCCTCCCCTGTGGCCTTCTGCGGCCCCACGTGCCTGCATAGCCCTTTCCCCTCGGGGACCAGATGGCTCGGTTCACAGGCCCGGCGCCAGGGAGGCTGGTCCCAAGCTCTGGCTTAGCCCTCGCCCCTTTGTGCTTCTCTGCACCAGCAGTCCCCACAAGGTGTGCAGGTGTAGGTTCCAATTAGAAAGCAGGCGTGAGCGCGTGTGCCACCCCGTCTTGCACCCGGGCATGGGGCCACTCTATCGTGTGGGATCCCTGAGCCTGCGCGTCCCTTCTCGCCTCAGTTCCCGGCCTCGGCCGCTCCCTTGGGTTCCTGCCCAAAATGCCTCGCCTGCGGGTAGTGCACACGTTCCTGTGGTACCTGGTCTATGGGCACCCGGCCAGCTACATGATGGACAAGATAGTGTTCGGCAGTGAGAGGAGAGGAAGCAGGGACAATCCCGACGCCACCGTCACCTGGGAGGCCGAGGTGGAGCTATCCACAGAGACGGGTGAGACTGTCCTCACTTTGTGATCCTGAGGCCCCGCTGCTGGCCACTTCTTCCACCTGCCGGGCCGGCTCTGCCCAAGCTGGGGAGGGCAGTACTCCTGGGAGGTGGTCTCACCACGCTGGTGGGACCCCGTGTCTGGGAGTGACCCCGAGTGCTTTTCCAGTGTACGTGGACGACGTCTCCTGGATGCGCTTCGTCCCGCCCATCCCAGTGCACAGGGACTTCGGCTTTGGCTGGGCGCTCGTGAGTGACATCCTTCTCAGCCTGCCCCTCTCCATCTTTGTCCAGATCGTGCAAGTGAGCTACAAGGTAGGCGGCGGGGCAGCCGGCCAGGGGGAGACAGCCCAAGGGTGTGTGTTCTTCTCCATTAGGTCAGATTAGATTACGTTAGAAGTGAGAGGTAATGGGTGGAAGGAAGGACGGCGGGTAGGCAGGAAAGGGGGGCCGCCCCACGTAACATGCAGGCGTGGTGAGGAGGGAGAGCTACGGTGCGACAGTAAAGCGGGATTTCTTTTAAGGAACTTGGTGAACAGGGAAAGTATAGGAGTTGCCCATAATCTCATTGCTGAGAGATGGTCACTGCTAATGTTTTTGGTACACTTGCTCATTCATTTATTTATTTTATTTTACTTTATTTACTCTGTCTCGTTACTTTCCGCTGACCAGTGTATCATTTTCCACACCATTGCATTTGTTAGCTTGATATTAAGTAGTTTCACAGTTTCCTTAGGGTACCATAGAACGACTTCAGAGGGAATGGGTGTCTTCATCTTTTTGGATTTTTGTTTTTAATATATATAAGTAAATACATTTGCCCCTTGCTTCTGGGAGCTGTCTGCAGTTCGCTGCCCCCAGCAGGGCGGCAGAGGGGCTGCTCCGGCGGGGGCCGGGGCCCAGGAGGTCCTGGCGGGGGCTGTCTGCGTGAGCCCCGCCTGCGCCGCCCGGCCCTCCGGCCCAGCTGAGCCTGTGCTCCCCTCCAGGTGGACAACCTCGAGGAGTACCTGAGCCACCCCGTGAAGCAGCACACGCTGATCCGCTTCCTCCCCAGGCCCATCCGGCAGCAGCTCCTGTACAAGAGGTGAGGCCCTTGGCCGAGGCCCACACCACACAGCCCCCTCGTCAGCCTCCAGGGCTTACTCTTCAGGACGAGGGATGGGCCCTGCCTTCCAGTGCACTGAGCTGGAGGTTTTCATAAATCAGCCCCAAAGGAGTGTGAAGTGGCCCATTTTATTACTCGCTTTTGAGGACCACATCAGGTGTGCTGCCAGGTGCAGCCAGCAGGCTGTCCCCTGGGTCCGGCTCCCTTCCTGTTGCCGCCGTCACTTTCCAACGTGAGCTGCGAGTGTGGTCAGCCTTGTCTGGTGGGGTGGGGAGGGCCCGAGCAGCCCGGCCCCGGCCCCGGCGCAGCATGGTACAGCATGGTGGCAGCCGCCTCCCTTGCAGGCGCTACGTCTTCTCGGTGATGGAGAACCTGCAGAGGCTGTGCTACATGGGGTTGCTGCAATTCGGCCCCACAGAGAAGTTCCAGGACAAGGACCAGGTAGTGCCGGCCGCCAAAGGGTGGGGCACCCCGGCCGGCCCCACGCTGACCCATCAGCGCTCCTCCCCCCTGCGTGTCTCCTGCAGGTCTTCGTCTTCCTGAAGAGGAACGCGGTCATCGTCGATACCACCACCTGTGATCCGCATTACAACCTGGCGCACAGCAGCCGGCCCTTCGACAGGCGGCTGTACGTCCTGAACTCCATGCAGGATGTGGAGACCTACTGGTTCGACCTGCAGTGCATCTGCCTCAACACCCCACTAGGTGTGTCACTCCGCAGGGCACTGCTGTCCCCTCCTTCCTTTGTGATCTGCCAGAGGCTGCGAGTGATTCTGAGGCTTTAGGCCCAGGGCCTCGAAGTCAGGGTCTGGGGGCGGGGACCTAGTTAAAGGCGAGTACTTGCCTTTGTTCTTGGGCTTGTTGAACAGGTATTTATCAAGGTCCTGCTGCCTGTCATCTCCTGTGCCTGGCTACTTAGTGGGAAGGATGCAGCCTGTCCCTCCTCACACGTGTGTCCTAGTGAGAAGGAGACACAGCTCACCAGAGCACCCTGGTGTGGTGCGTGCTGCAGGCAGCGCATGGGCGACGTGGGGCCCAGGGCAGGTCGACGAGGCGCTCACAGTCCACTTTCCCTAGTTCTGCTGCACCCTACAGGGATGAAAGGGTGCCCTGCCCTGCCTGGGGGATGTGCCGGGGAGAGCGGCCCAGGGCGGGGCAGCAGCTGGGCAGTGGGCACAGTGAAGGGGCTGGGG
>NDGN011312017.1:0-32591 GCA_002564285.1 Tympanoctomys barrerae
TAAACTTGAATTTTGTTTTAAGATGTGTGATTTTCAAATGTGCACTACCACTGCCAACTTTTGAGTAGAGCTCAAATTTCAAGTGAATGGAAAAAATGTCCATTGAGAGGCTCTGCATTATTTCTCAAAGCAAAGCCATCTTAGTCTCACCAAAACACAACCATAACAAACTCACCTTGTTTGTTCAGATATTTTAGTAGAGTCACTGCTAGTTTCCTGATTTGCTGTATAACTATATGCAAGACACTTAAGTTATCTGGATCTCCTTTCCTTTGTGAAAGGTGTGGAGTAAGATACATAGCAGGGAAGAGTTGGGCTAGACTACTCCAAGTTCCTTTCTAGTCCTCTGATTTTTTTCTTTATCCCTTTGTTTCCATCATCCTCATTCTTAAATATTACTCATTTTAGTTATTTCTACAAAAACCATTTCTTTTAATACCACCCTTATGTTCTCACAAAATATCTGTTAAATGCTGTAAGCCTGGACTAGGACTGTCAAACACTGAAACCTAACTTTTCAAAAGGTTAAATCATTTGTATACTTATCTACAAGTTTACTTTTCTTGCTGGGGAGATGGCTCAGCGGCATAAGCGCCTGCCTGGAATGTGCAAGATCCTGAATTCAATCCCCAGCACCGCAAAAGAAAAAAGAAAAAAACCCTACTTTTTTTCCACAAAATAAAGTCCAGTTTTACTACCTGCTTAAAACTTTCCTCCTCTCTTTTTATTCCATCATGTCAACGTTAAAGATGCTTATCTAAGTTGCTAAAAATTTTATATTTAATAAAATGAAATTCATTATTGTTTATGGTTTACTTTAGTGGGTCTGTGTTAAATCAATACATATAAAAGCGTTCACAGTAGAAAGAACCATTTGCTTCATACCTTCTGAGTAATTACTATAAAGCTGAGGATAAAACTGATGCTTAGTTACTAACCTTTGGGATATCACTAAGAACACAACATTTATGATGGAAAAGGATTAAGGTGGTTTAAATGTTTTCCATCCTGCACATGAAACCTAAAAAATCCAAGTTCAATTTAAACTATGAATCGGACTCCTTCGGGTATATCTCTTAGAGAGGTTCTTTTTAATTACAACCTTTCATTGACCAAGACAACCTTAAAATATCAAAATACATCATTTCTGGTGAGATGGATCATGAAAATCCATTTAAAAAAATTTTTTTTTGTTGTTATGCATTTGATAAAGGGCCTCACCACACAGCTGAAACTCACAGTGATTCTCCTGTTTTGAGCCTCCCCAGCACTGGGATTTTAGGCATGAACCACCATGCCTAGTCTTGGTGGCTGGCTCAGCACAGCTGGGGGCGGGGTTGGTGTGGCTGATGGTACCAGGGATCAAACCCCAGTCCCTGCACTTGCCTAAGCAGGCACTCAGTCTGCTGAGCTATCTTGCCAGCCCACTTTAATTTCTCTTAAATATTCTGGATAGCTTATGTAATATGTAAAAGTTAACAAAACTGAATTACTGGCTGGGCTTCTCTGAAACAGTAAGAATTAAATCATTCATTTCACAATATTTAAAGTCCTCAGTACAAGAATTATAGAATTTCTTCTAGGTAATTAAAAAATTGTACAGTTTTAATTTATAGTTTTTCAAAGATTATTATGGACAATCAAACCCTTTGCTTAGCTCAGTGAGTTTAAATTAGGTAAGTTTTCATAATTCCTCTTTATACAAATTATCTCCCCAGTGATGATTATCACTATCTGTTTTGTTGGACAGTAAAAAAGTACCGCAAAATGAGGAAGAATATCTTCTCTATCACTCTCTGTAAATGCAGAAATCTCCAATGCTCTAGGACGATGATCAACCATAACATGACCAAGCACACTTCGCCCTCGGCCTCGCCCTCTGCCTCGGCCATGGGCTGCACCTCGACCTCTTGAATGAATTCCTCTACCCCGTCCAGATGAAAGAATCCCCCTTTTAGCAGCCTAGAAGAGATCAGACACATAGTTTTAAAAAACATGGTAATTAAAATTGAGTGTCTTTTATCTGAAATATCTAGAACCATAGTGGAAATGGCAACATTTGTACAACATTTGCATAGACTGCACTGGTAAAGCATCCCTAATCCAAAAATTCAAAATTTTGAGGTTTTCGATTTTGGAGTATTTTTGATTTCATTAACTTCTCCTAAAAATGAGCAGAATTCCTGTGGTAAGCGAGCATCCACTAGAAAATACTGCATGATTTCGTGCATTGACTGTAAAACACAAACTACTATAACAGGAAAATAGAAATTCTCATTTAGTATTTAGCTATATAATAAATGGAAGAAAAACATGACTAACAAAATAAATTTTAATTACACCATCATCTAATTATAGGCCAGAATTTTTAAACGATATTTTGTTTTTTATGTCAATAGTGACATGGAATCCCCCAGAATGGGAAAACAAAATTTCTATATTAACATAAGACATACTTGAAACTTTCTATCTTGGGTGGGGCACATACACAACTGTTTCCAAAGAATACAAACCAATGTAAGTTTAGGACAATATCCCAAGCTGCTTCTGACTCTCCGACAAGATATGGCCTTAAGACAAGTTGAATAGCTAAAAGTTTAGTTTTTTAATACCTGTATTATAGTACTCAACAGATTTCTACTGTATTTGAAAAACCAATTTGAAGAATGTATTACAATCAAGTTAGGTAAAAAATACACAAAAACTTTAATTTATTGTATCAGTGAATAAAGACATGTCCCTAATGTATAAATGCCATTAATGTGTATTTCAAAATGTAATTCTAACTTTAAATATCTTTCTGCTAAATACTAAAAATGTTCACGTCATATTATAAACACCAATTTGGTTAAGCATTTCTCATATAAATAAACAGTAACTGAATTATAAGAAAATAGTTTATTTTCTTTTACTGCACCTGCAGCACCATCTATAGGCAAAACTTAAGTAAGCACACTTTTCAATAGTTTTATCCCCTGGAAGTCTGCTCTTTAGAGCAATTCACTATAAGCCTATAAATGTGAACTGTCTCCAGAAGAGTACCTGAAAAGCCTTTAATAGGTTTCAGTTGTAGAAAGAAAAACCACAAAGAGAAAGAAAAAAATTCACTATAAATGGAGGAACTTGAATGTACAGTTAGAACTACTACTCCTCATTAAGATTTTTCTCTAGAAATTATGAAAAGAAAAACTGTCAACCTCTTCCCTCTCTCCTATGTCAACAGTCCTCAACGCGAACAAAGGAGAAACATTATTAAGTTGACCACTACAGCTACATCGACTTGTTTTTAAGTGTCTGGGAATAGATGTGATGAAACATACTTCCAGCTGTAATTCTGTATACTTTCTCCTAAGTTCAGTGACTTCTTCTCCAGCCTGCATTTTCTTATATAAATCCAATTCTGTGTCAAGTAATTCTTTCTGCATCTAAAAAAATAGTAATTAATATTTTAGGAAACAATATCCTACATTATAATAATTTTGTCCTAAAAAAGAAAATTCTGAATTTATCATTTTGTACATTTCTATTTAGTCCATGTTATGGTTTGTGTCTAGATGGCCCCCCCAAAGCCTCATGTGCTCACAGGGCTTTTGTTAGACATGGTTGAATCTAGAGTTTGTGGATGATTCATACTGCAATGCTGACATTAAGGCTGCTGGGATTAAGGGTGATTGCTGTATCAGTTCACTGACTGGACTGGCACAGCAGTCTGGATAAAGACAGAAGGGGCAGAAATAGACTTGTCTCATATTCTTATTGCTTTCGCTGTCATCCACCACCATGAACTCTCATCCTTCTTCCCTGCTTTGGAGCCAGCCGATTATGGACTAAACTCTCTACAAACTGTAAGCTGAATAAACCTTTTTCCCCTTTAACTCTGGAGGTCAGGTATTTTGTCTCAGCAATAAATAACTAAAACAGTGCATAAAGTTCATTTCTATTGACAGTACTATTACTCTAGTTACCAACTACCTCTGTTCAGTAATACTGCAAAAGCTTCTTAAATTACTTCTACTTATACTGACTACCACACAATGCATATTCTATATAGCGGCCAGAGTGAGCTTTCTATGGTTATGGAGTAATTTCAGGAAGTAATTGTGAAAAGGAAACAAAAAACCAAGGCCTTTAATAGGTTTCAGTTGTAGAAATAACAGCAATATAAAGTATGCTTTTATGTAGGTAATATACCCACAAATGCTTGTTTACACACATACCCCAAAAAGTATTGAAAGGGTAAACCATAACTGATGGCATTGGTTACCTAGGACATAAAAAAGAATATCAGGAATCAAAGGACTTTCTATACACACTTTTTTCTGCAGTTTGGTTTTTAAATCATGTTAATGTTTTATTTTTTCAAATAATAAAATTAAGTCAATCAGAACTGTAGCAAGGGGACAATCAGAACTGAATACAAACAGACATTTATCATATTGATTAATATACTGTATCAGAGGGGAACATAAGTAATCCTAGACCAGTTTTCACCTTTTACCCTTAGTGGAATACACTGAGTTTGTAAAGACTGGGAAGAAACTTTGAATTTAAATTTAGCTTTAGAAGTAATACTGTTCAAACAATTTCACAACTACTTTGAGTATCATAGATGTGGTGTCAATGAATAATATACTGATACAAATAGGACTACATAATATGGAAAAGTGAAACTATGTGGTGGATTAAAATTAAAAATGTTAATATTCATTTTACATATACCAATACAACAAGTATACATGCACCAGTATAAATAGCCTATAATCTTGTATTATTAACCAGTTTTTACCATCTGAAATTATCTTGCTCACTTGTTTGTGTCAGATTACTCAAATTTTTCCCCCTTGCAATAAATCCATTCTGTATAGTGCTTTTAGAAAGTTACTTCTCATGAAATAAATCAAGGCACCAATGTTAAAATATCACTTCGTTTCTCTGGTGTGAGAAACCGAAATGGTATTAAGGACCAACATGTACAAAAGTTATTGCAAAATAAGAGAATAATGTTCAAATGAGAAGGGGAACAAGGGGGGATGGGGAAGGAAGAGAAAAGGAAAAAATAAAAGACTAGGAAGAAAAAATAGAAACAAAACATCTGTAAATTAGGAGGGGACGAAGAATTGAAGGAATGAAAGGGCACTGGATAAAAAAGACTCAAGATGTATCATGTACAGGTAATGAATGTGATCATTACGTGTATCTAAAATGTACTAATAAAACTGATTTTAAAAAAAGAATGTTACTTCTCTGTCACTGCCTTTTTATATCTGCCAACTACTTAGGCAGATCAAACTCCTCTGTAAAACAATCAAATACTATATAACTTAATCCCTAAACTCTCTTTTCAAAATTACCCATAATTATTTTACTTATTACTGACTTTCCAATAGTAGCCTCACAGGAACCCAAAAGGTTAATAAAGTTCACAAGGGCTAGATTTTTGAACAATGGGTATTTCCTAAAACTAAATCTTAAAAAAAAACGCTAGGTTTTTGAACAATGAGTATTACCTAAAACCGAATCTTCAAAAAACAATGTTAAATGTTTTAAAATAAGCAATGATACAAATAACAACACAACTTAAAATACCTACCTGAGTCTTGGTTTTTATACTTTTTGGAAGACAGCGCCCAGGAGAAGTGGCTTTCACTTCATCTTTCAACTTGGTAATATTTTTTGTCAAGACTTCTAAAGTTTTCATTATTTCTGCTTTATCTTCAGACTTCATCACTTTATTTTTCTCTAGTTTTGAAATTAACATCTGCCAATATTTAAATAGAAAAATCATAAGGTACTCACTATTAGCAAAGCAAAACAATAAAATAAGTTATATTTTTAGTTTCTGTATCATTGATAAAGCTGATTACTATCAGCATTTGAGTACAGCAGGACAGTAGATCCACATGAAGCTCAGTGTTCCTCACTTCTGGCCTCACTACTATTTTTCTTTCTGTTACAGAACTCATTACCATTTAGTTCCCTTAGTATATAAATTCACAACACACAACCAGAAGAAATCCAAATTCAATCCCTTCAAAGTCAGAGAAATATCAATTTTACTTTCTAATCCATTTGTTGATACGATGCCTCTTCGGTATCCTCACTCCAAATGTAATGTGTAAACCAAAAAGACAGAGATACAGTTCCTCTCTAATGTAAGAAATTTGAAATACTGAACTAATAATTATTTCCTTTATCAAAAGGAACAATAACTGGTTAGCCTGAGAATGATATCCTCAACACAGAATACAGGCAACAAATAAGGTAATATGTGTATGTGGGGGGCCAGGGACAGCGCTCAGCAGCACAGAGCCTGCCTGCCAGGTGCAAGGTCCTGAGTTCAATTTCCAACACCAAAAAAAAGTACATGTGGAAGAAACCACACAGTATTATGGGATCTTTGAGTTACAACAGCTTTAATTTTTGGTGCAAAGCATCTTGAATTCTCTTTATGCAGTACATCCAAATTTATATTAGAAAAGACATACATTTCTAATTTAAATAGATTTTCTGTATTTTCAAATTTTCTACTAACCTTCAGTACTAGACATAATGAAGAATGGACACTAATTAAATTTCATAAATGACAGTAACACTGCTGAGGGGGCCGGGGAGATGGCTCAGTTGAATAAGCGCTTCCCTGGCAAACACAAGGGCCTGCGTTCAATCCCTGGTTCCGCAAAAAAACCAACCAAACAAACAAACAAACAAACAACCCAAAAAAACACTGCTGAAAGGAAATAGCAGTCACCTAAGTAATGTTTAGTTTTCTAGTATTTACATTAAAAAGGTAAATAAATTAAAGTGGTGATATATTTTAACATAAACTATCCCAAATGCTACATTTGAGCAAAATCTAAAACATTTTACATTTTTGTCTTTATATTACAAAAATCTGATCTGCATTTTACACTTGCATCTCAGCGTGGACTAGATATACTCTCAATACTCAACAGTCAGATGTGGCTATTGGGTACTGAAACAGACAACATACCACTAGAGGATTCTAAGTCAATACAGAAAGGAACAAATCAATACTGAGAAAGTTTTCCTTCATTATCTGTTGATCCAACTACTGTACACCAATATAGTTGAATACTAACTCATATTTTCACATTGATAGCCAGTTTTATTAAACTATGTTCATTATTTAATGTATGTTCATCATCCCCAATATGTAATTTTAATAATACATAATACTGATGATACAATGTCATTGATAAGCATTTCACCTTTATCACACCAATTAAGTAAATCTGTTTCTCCAAACCAGCTAAATAGGATAAGATTAAATTCATAAAAATTATAACATTCATAGAGTATGTTTTATCAAATCTTAATTTTAGTATTTTACCTTCTGTGTTTCAATGTGCTTTTCTAAAATTTCCTGTTTCCTTTTCCTTACATCCTGCTGAAGTTTCAATGCCTCCTAGAGTCAAGGATCAAAAATATCATTAGACTATTATTAAGTGATAAAATAACTCCAGAGGAGAAAAGTTGCTATACTGTAGAAACTTGGTTAAAAAACTGTATGTAAAATTATACGTAAACCTGAAATTTTTGTGCACGTTTCAGAGAGAAATCAGGAATATTCAAGGAAAAAAATACAACAGGGGATAAACATTCAGTAGCAGCCAATACAGTCTTTACTTTTATTCTGTGGTAAACACGTGAGAAAAGTTTGCCCACATGCAATTTTTGTCTGTGCATTGTAGTACCCGAACTTACCTGTTTTTTTTTCTGTGCTTCATTATTATCAACTGCAGGCGTGGAAACAAGTAAGGTTTTTTGTGCAGCCTTCAAAGCAGCTGGATTATACACCGTCTTTGTTAGGCCAGTAGATGTAGACAACACCTACCAATACAAATTTAGTTCCTTAAAAGAATTTATCAACTATTAATAATTACCTAAGTCCCATTGTCCACAGAAAATTTCAAAATGTGTTCAAAACAAAATAAACTATGTACTTACAATAATTAAACTACCTTTGATAATATGAAGACTATAGAAGAGAAATAAGCCCAAATATGGAAAAAAAAAATTCCAGTTATCAAGTGTTTACAGAAATAGTCACTACCAATGACTAAAGCAGAGGCTTCACAAAAAGCATGGCACAGAAGAAGCTGGACATTACCCTTCAATTTAACATGACTGTTCATAATATGCTGTTATGAAACAGACATACTCATTTTCCATTCCTTTTGCTAGCTATGTCCCATACCTGAAGAGATCTTTTAAATGTACTCGGGTTTCAACTTTAACACAAGACCACAAAGCCATGATCATTTTGTTTCTCTAAACAGATCTTTTACATGCAATTCTATTATGTAAAAACTCTACTTTTAGCTATTAGCTATTTAGTAAAGATGATTTAATGAACCATGCAGTTATATGTCCTCTCTATGTACACTGCAAGGGTGTTGAAACAAAGACCATTTATCTTTGTTTTTCTAGTACCTAAGTCCTGACAACCAAGTAATTTACCATGGGTAAGATTCAAGTGCCACTTTAGGCTACAGTAAAATCATTTTACTGATTCCTGCATATCAGTAAAATGAGGAGGTTCAACTTAATAGTGTCTAACATCTTCACAAAGCCCAAAATTCTCTTTCAGAATGGGAATTATTTTCTCACTTGGTTCACTGCCATATATTCAGTACCT
This sequence comes from Tympanoctomys barrerae, assembly GCA_002564285.1. Classification (NCBI taxonomy): domain Eukaryota; kingdom Metazoa; phylum Chordata; class Mammalia; order Rodentia; family Octodontidae; genus Tympanoctomys; species Tympanoctomys barrerae. The sequence goes on from NDGN011312017.1 coordinate 8,660, forward strand.
AGAACAGTGCTGGGATATATAATAAGTTTAATAAATTAAAATATACAATGTGTCAGTAAACTAAACTGATTATAGGTCAGAATAGACAATCATTCCTACAAAAGGGTTCATTAAAAAAAAAAGGTATTTATAGGCACTTTTTATTTTCGTCAAAAGCAAAATGAGCCAGGCATGGTGGTGCACACCTAGAAGCTGAGGTTAGGAAAATCTGCAAGTGCCAGGGCAGCCTGGACTACATAATTGACTCAAGGCCAGCCTGCACTACACAGAAAGACCATGTCTAGATAGACAGACAGAAAGACAGAAAGACAGAAAGAAAGACAGAAAGACAGACAGACAGACAGGCGGGCGGGCAGGCGGGCGGGCAGGCGGGCGGGCAGACGGGCAGGCGGGCGGACAGAGCAACAGTATGACATGCTTGGGGGACTGGGGCGGGGGTAGATGGATATTGGTTCTTAGAAAAAGCCCAGTGATCTCTTCGGGGAGATTTATGAATGTTGTAAAATCTAAACATGAACTCATGTATATGAACAAAGTAGTTTTGAAGAGGAAAACAATGCTTCTAAAGTCTCACTAGAGTTTATGATCTGAAAATGGTAATGAATTACTCAAATGGAAGACCATCAATAAAAACAATGGCCCTACTTTAACTACTAAAATGTTAATACATGGGCATATCAGAGAGAAGTAGGAATCTGGAGACCACTAGATCTCTAATCTTTTACTATGAAAATTAGATTAAAGAACACCAACTTAGGCAACTCATCACTACTATAACTAAGCAACTTAGTGGCAGGTAGTGGTGGCCCTAGGGCAACCACACTGCAGATGACTTGTTTGTTAGAAATAAGGGCTCTAAAAGGCTCACAATCATTGCAACTTCTAGAATAACCTAAAATACTGTAATCATAGGTGTTCCACTCAGCACAGTTAATGTTTAAAAATGAAGGATCCAATCATTGTTGACATATACCCAAGTCTAATTTTTTTCAATAACAGCTAGTACTCTGCTATCAACAGAAATTATGAAACAGTTGCATTAAGATACAATTTAGTTACAGTCTAACTTCAATGATCATACTCTGTAATTCTAAAGAAAAATGTGTCACATTACCTCACAACACAAAATGCCAAACTGTATTACATAAAGAAGCAGTGAGTTTATAAACAGTAACAACATTGTATGCTGAAAGTCTGAATGTAGATTTTTTTCATGAGGATTCCACAACCGCTTGAAAAGTTGTAACAAAAAAAAAATCTTTATACTCAAGTAAGCTGGAGAGTGTAAATATCAAACCTTTTCTTCTACCATATAAAAGTAATGAGAAACCCAGATAACAAGTCATATGGTACTTAACATGATATTTTTCTAACTTCACAAAACAGGGAATGCGCCTTATGAAGCTTTTTTTTGGTATTTAGGACAGGGTCTACAGAGTCTCACTATGTAGATTGGACTTGTAGTGACTCTCCTATTTTACAGCCTCCCAACAGTCTCAACTGCTGTCTCAGCGTGCACTGGGGGCAGGCCCGGCCTAGCAGGCCAAGTGATAAAACTCCTGGCCCTTTAATCCACTGAGCTATTTGGCCCACTCTATGAAGCATCTTTGTATTTGTTATCAGACTATAAGAGATGTTCCTTCAAGGGGAATAAAACTGTTTGTCACAAATAAAACTCCTTTATTCCTAGAAGAAGCTCTATCCAATAACTTTCTTCCATAAAAACAAGATACCCACCAGGTAATATATTTCATTGAGCTTAAGCTTCAAGGACTCAAGATATGTTCTCCTTGGATATGACAGTACTCAGCAATACTGAAGAAATGTTGCTAATATGCACAATGGTATGAATCAACAGGCATATGCACATCCTATTACTGCAGCTGCAACTATGACTGGCTATCCAATGCCAACAGGATATTCTCAATAAGACTTTAGAAGTATACACAAATGTCTGTTTTTTGTAATTGCTCTTTATATTGCAGCAGACAAGATAATTATTTAAGAAACACAGGAAATATAGAAATGACTGTAGTATAGCAGTAATTATGGTGCACTTTTTCACTAAGTTGGACATTTTTCTACATTCCTGAAACAACCTTTACATTATTTTTTACACTAGACAGTGTTTTCACAAAAGTACCCATACTATGATTTGAAATACGATACTTAAAGTCAAGGCATGGTCTTCCAATAAAAGGTATTTTAAGACTGAAAAAGATACATTTTTTAATATCCTCCCATCAAGAGTCTACCATCAAGATACAACCATAAATACCAATGACAAGACGCAGTTCAAAATTCAAAGGTATTAAAATGTAAAACTATGGAGACAATGAACTCTATGACTACAGATACTATTCACAATTTAAAATTTTTTCAAGTTTTGATAATACACCAATCTCCTCAATGAATTTTACTTATTGCAAACATCTAGTGGAAAAAAAAAAAAGGTTCAGATGGTTGACAGCTAGGATAACAACAGAGTTCAATGAAATCAATGGCAGGAAATGACAATCCAATAGGAAAAAAAGATACTACAATTCCTAAGAACAGTCAAAGCTTAGGCAGTTGTATTTCCAAATAACCACACCTTCTGTGTTTTAAAAATGGGTTTGTGCATGTTATGGCTTGCGTCTAAATATACCCCCAAAGCCTCAGGTCATACAGAAGGCTTTTTCAGAAGTGACTGGATCTAGTGTAATGATGCGGGGATTAAAAATGTGTGATTATTAAATCACACAACTAGTCCCCTGATGGGTTTGGCACAGTGCTAGATAGGATTAAGGGCTCACCACCCTGGATGTGAGTGCTACCTGCCTCAAAGGTAAGGATGTAATATAAGAGACAAAAAGAGGGCTGCTTGTTGTTACTTGCTTGCTGCTTTGGCTATCTTCTGTCTGCCATGAACTGTTTCTCCTTTATGATTACCCCCTTCCATGGAACCCTGCCTTCGAGCCAGGAGATTATAGACTAAAATCTCTACAAACTTTAAGTCCAACATAAAGCTTTCCTTCTTTAGCTATGGGACTGGGTATTTTGTCTTAGCAATAAATGTAAGACTGCACATGCTGGAATTTTTACATAGGGACTTTACTTACAATGACCTTCTATATGTACTATTAACCCTATCTGTGAATTACTTTGGATTATAATTATATCATCACAAAATAAAGTTTCTATAATGTTGACATGCAATGTTTCTCCAATTCTATAATGGAATTTTCTTTTAAAATTCTGTGGTATAACAATTAAATATCACCATGAGACCAAGATGCATTTTTAGATGGTAAAAATGTACTACTAAAAAATAATATTCTGTATTATGAGTACCTAAAACTAATGCAGCTAAGGATTTAAATACACAACTGAAACTGATTACTGAATATTTTTTTCTTTTTTTCTTTTCACGGTAATGGGGATTGAGCTCAGGACCCTGTGCTTGCCAGGCAGGCGCTTATTCTACTGAGCTACCTCCCCGGTCCCTTGATTATTCATTCACTTTACCTTCATAAAATTTAGAAAGACTTTAGCAAGATAATTTGAACTGTCTAATGCCTTCTTTTAGAAACTAACCTAATGGTTTATACACCACCACCTTATGCTTCACAAATCTCTGGAGCCTAAGCTACAAACATTTCCACAAATTTATTTAAGTAAGTCTTTATAACTACTGCAATCTCTTAACAGCATCACTTATTCTCTCTAAGCTCACAAAAATAATATCTTAATGAACAAGCGCAAAAGGGCTTCATAGATATTATTTAAAGGGCATAAAAAATTTCATTGTATTATTTGCTTTAATAGTAACATGAGCTTTGAACTTTCTCATTTCAATTTAGAAAAAAACTTAAGTGATGATAGGGAACAGTATTTTAGGAATCCTTTGGATGTTTGCCTCTAAGGACTCTTCATTAAAAACCCTTTATAGGGTAGAGGAACACTAACAACCAAGAATAAACAAAAGGAAAATACTAAACAGACTGACTAAAATGACCAAATCATATTCTTATGTAAATAATTATTTTCCTTAAGAGATCTTTACCAAGCAATTTTTCCGTCATTAGCCCGCTGTTATTACTGATTTTCATAAGTTCAGTTAGTGGCTATTATATACTCTATTTTAAAGCTAGATAAAAACCCTAACAATGAAAGCAGCATCTAAACACAGTATGAAAATTTTATAAAAGCTGTGAGTAGCATACACTTCAATTTAAAATCCTGATCTAAACACCTTTAAACATAACTAGGTAGTATTCACGTGTCTCCCAAATTGCTCAGCAGTACTCTCAGTGTAACAGATCTTACTGCTTTTTTTAAATTCCAGAGTTATTTATATTCGAGGATAAACCTAATCAAAATAAATATTTGATACTGCTAAATTTAGTAGCATAAACTAATGCAAAAATTCTAAAACAAGGGACACCACATGGCAAAGTTCAGTAAGATCTTCAATGTTTTAAGAATGCCTAGAACTCAGTTTGGCAAGAGAAAATGCACTTGAAGAAAATTACCAAAAACGGACAAGGGAGAGTAAGTAGAAAAATGCTCCTAAGGGCAGAAAGGAAAACTAGAACAGACCACAATCAATAACTGAGATATATCAATAAGCTCTGAGTCAGGCAAAATAATTGAGAAATTCAAAGTTTTTCTAATGAGCTAATATTAAAATATGTCCAGTTAGAAGATGGTAAATTATAAACAGAGGCAGGAATTTCAAGAGGCCAGATAAGACATGGCACCTGGAAGTCAGGCAGCAGTGAAAAAGAAGTGGGAGTACAGATCTTGAGGTTTATAGATTATTCATCTTAAAAAATGATGGCATCTCTTCCAAAGCTGGAACCTAGAAGAATTTGTATAGGAAATACTAATTTTAGGCATGCAATGCCTGAAAAAACACTGAGATTACCAAGAAAATGGTCTGATGTACAGAATGATTCAAATTTCTGGAATCACCAAAGTTTTGACAAAGTAAGGGAAATAGTATACAGAACAACAAGAGATGACAGCATATCATTTAGATTATATGTGTCAATTTTCTTTGTAATGTTCAGCATACTAAGAGCCATGGACTAAAAATAACAGACATCAATTCTAGTCTCGCTGAGCAACTCATAATGTATAGCTCATTACATAAAACTATTTGAGCTTTAAGTCTGTTTGGGCCATAGGTTAATTCTAATATCCTGTGCTACTGCACTATCACATTCCTCAAGTGAAACTAAACATCACAGCATACACACACACCAAAACAAACACACCCACATCTACACAGAAGATAGATCCATAATGGATTTTTTTTTTTTTTTTTTTTTTTGTGGAACCGGGGATTGAACTCAGGCCCCTGCTCTTGCTCTTGCCAAGGAAGCACTTATTCTACTGAGCCATCTCCCCAGCCCCCATAATGGCTTTAGCCAAAATTTGTACTATCCTTTCATCTTAAAAAAAGAAAAAGAAAGAAAGAAAAAATAAATAAATAAGTACATAGAGTCAGGATCTATTCAACAACTATTGGTAATAAAAACCTTACATCTGTATCATTCCTTCCATTTATAAAACAGTTTCACTAAACCACATAAACAAGATAAATATTACCATCACCATTTACTGATGAGAAAAAGACTGAGAAAGGTTAAAAGCACTGCCAAACATCATGCAGTTAGTAAGTGAAGAGTCAGGGCTCAAAATCAGGTCAAATTCCTAGGTTATGGCCCTTGCTATTAAGCTGCCAGCTTTTAAATTAAAATATAAAGTAGCTCTAAAAGAAAATTAACAGGAAAAACAAAACAAAAAAAACAAGCACATGGAAGTAAGCAAATATTAAAATGCTGATGTAAAAAGTAAATAACAGGAGGCTAATATTTTGCTTTGTCAGCAATAGGAAAGCAAAAGGACAGGTATAAGAAATACAGACACTATTAAGCAGGAGTTTGGAACTATGAAAAAAATTAAAAATTAAGATGCCACCTGAAAACATTTACGAAGCCAAGACAAACACATCATGCTATTCTTACCTTTTCAGTTGCTGAAACAGATGGCTTTGATACAAAACCCAACCTGTCCTTCACAGATAACTTAGTTACATTCTAAAAAAATTAAAATGGACATATTCAGTGTTTCCCCAAACATATATAAATCTGTTGGGATTTTGAACATTCTGATTTTACTAGTATATACCAATTATATGAGTATACTGATGCTAGTCACAAAAATGTGGGCATTTTTAAAGGCAGGGAAGGAAGTAAGGGAGGGAAATGTGTATATAAAAACAAAAGTAAACAGTACGCAATAAACAGTATGCAATATTATTCAATCACGAAAAACTGCATTGTAAAACAAGAGGCCTGAACCAGGTAATTGCTAAAGTTCCTTCCACTGATACTGGAATCATAAATTTTTAAAATCCTGTATTAACAAGTAAAAAAAAATCTGTACATTTTAATTAGATTTGAGTAATTAAGATATGTCTGTTTCTCAAGCTTAGAAATAAGTGTCCTATATAGTACCTAGCTAATTATGGCATCTACTAGCTAAATAGGAAACTATCCTGATTTTTCTATAGCAATCCTAAAACATCTGGAACAATGGAAAAGCTAAGTTTTGAAGACTGAAAGTACAGAAACAAGAAACTGCTACTCAAGTGTGGGCGAAATGGAAAGAAACGACATATGGAGGAGAGAATCCCAGGAGTTAGTGACACAAAGTAAGCTGCCTACCTAACTTTAAACAGTGTCATATCTGCATGCTTAACTTTATGTTTTACGCACTCTTATCCCAAAAACTTTCAGGTCAGTCTACTGCACAAAAGAATTCTAAGTAAAAAGATAGGAAAAATAAAGATATATTATACTAAACCACTCTTCCAACAGTTTTCTGGAAAAGTTATCTTCTCCACAGAGAAATCTTTCTTATCCGTTAAGTATTAACTGAATGGAAGAATTGAAGTACTATAAGAAAAGTCCTAACAGTAAAAACATTATGGTAAAAAACTTATAGGTGGGGTTCAATTCACGATCTTATTTCAGTGAAAAATATACACAATGAACTGAAATTCAAACCACCAAGTGAAATTAATTACATGAAGACGAAGTATGTGACAGGTAAGGAACTTCCATTTACCTGAGGAAGGTCTGAACTAGCACTCTGGGCTTCTGCCGGTTCAACAGTACTTGAAGGTACTGGACCTAACCGCTCTTTGACAGACTGCTTCACAACAGGTAAAATGGGCTGCTGGACTAAAGGCTGTATTACCTCAGAACAAGAAAAAAATTTTAAACAATCTGATTAGTTGGGGAGCATAAAACTTAACTTTTGTTACTTTTTACTAAACTTTTCATACACAGAAAATTTTTAAACACAACTTATAATCAAAACCAAGTGTTTTTCCAATTTCCTTCCTGTGTTTGTATGTGTGTGTTCTTTGTGTGTGTGTGTTCTTTGAAAGAATTATGTTACAAAGTTTGGGGAGAAATACAATTTATGCTTCATTGTTGTCAAACAACTGAAAAACAGTATGCTATAACCCAGCTGTCTATGCTATCAATCTAACATACAACATAATACTGACGTACTCACTAACGGGGAGGGTGGAGAAAACAGAGAATGAAGAAACATTTCTAAGATGAACCAATAATTTTAATTTATAGGATATACATAGCTATATTTATGAAGTGTCTCTCATCTACCAGGAACTATTCTATATACTCTACATAAACCATGTTTTAATTCCCCAAATTAGGGATTGATGTCACACTTAAAGAATAGGATGGTGAAGTAGCTTCTCAAATCTATAGTTAATAGTAGGAAAATTAGAATATAAATTCATGTCTTCCTAATTCCAATGCCTCTGCTATTAAACAGTATGCTAGGAGATCTCTAAGAAAGTATTTAATTTCACATAAATTTCTCTCTTACCTTTGGGGAAGTAGTTTGTAACTGCTGAGTGCTCCCTTCTCTGTGCCAATAAACCTTAATAAAGCGGTTGTTTAATACTGCTTCTGTACTTGATATTGCTTTCTTTGCTTCTTCATATGTTGCAAATTGGATAAGGGCACCTTCAGGATCACCATTATAGGCAACCTAACATTTAAAATATAACAATGAATTTCTAAAGGGATTTGTTGCTTTACACATTAAGAATCTTAGGGCTGGGGAACTTCAAGTTATGAAATTCTGATCCTTCCAAGTAAGAGACTACTTTCATGTTTCCTTATATCTATAGTGTCACCAGTATATTTAGTCCAGGAAAAATAGTAACCAAAGATTTTTATACTATCAATAAAGCTTCTTACATTTAACAGCAGAGTACTATTTGCATAAATGTTGTACACAGCAACCAAAATGTTTCTCTTTTTACATGTTTGGTTTAACACTGGATATAAGAAAGAATTTCTGAAGGGCCAGCTAAACAGCTCAGCAGATTAAAGAGCCTGCAACAGGGCCTGCTGTGGCAGCCCTGCCGCAGGGGCACACTGAGACAGCAAATGAGACTGGGTGTGGTGGTGAACACCTATAATCCCAGCACTTGGGAGGCTGTAAACAGGAGGATCACTACGAGTCCAATCTATGTAGTGAGACCTGAAAACCCCGTAGACTCTTCCCTAAAATATACGGGGGGTGGGGGGTGGGGGAGGGGTAATTTTTACAGTCAATGGCCAAAATGGATAGATATAGTCTAAAAACGAAAAGTACTGGGTCCAGAATACAACTCAGTAGAAGAGTACCTGCCTGGCAAGAAGAGAGTACTCTCCTTTGGAACAAGTGATATTGAGCTCAAAATTACATAAAAATCATCTGTGCAATAGCCCAAATTTGTAATTAATTCGGGGAATAAATGAGTCTGATAATTAAAAAATGGAGAAAAATCATTCCAAATTTTCAACTGTTTCAATAATATCAACGTTTACCCAAGTGTGACTTAGAAATCACAGTGCGCAGCAACACAAAAATCACATTGTTTGGCTCAAATCTGGACTGACTTCTGCATGAACAAGGCATTAACCTGGCTGTGTCTCACATCCTCTGCTACATGTGGGAATAATAACTACCCATTCCTCAGTGTTACTTTAAGAAATAATTCACTTGTACCAAAAAACAGAATTCAATAAATATTAGTTACAATTTAAAAAATGATCTGATAGCACTTTAATATTCATTTTTAGAATTTAAAAGCATCGGCTTCACTAATATGTTTAATAAATGTGAAACTTACGGATTTTATTTTAAATAACTTTGAAAAATGTTTTCTTTCTTTTTTTCCTCCCTGTATATTTTAGGGAAGGGTCTACAGTGTGTTCAGGGTGTCACTACCAGATTGGACTCATAGTAATCCGCCTGTTTACAGCCTCCCAAGACCTGGGATTACAGGCGCGTCTCACCACACCCAGTCTCATTTGTGCTCAGTGTGCACTGGGGGCAGGGCAGCATAGCAGGCAGGGAAAAATGTTTTTTAAATAATGCAATATATGTAGTTACAGAAAAAGAACCACAAAAGAAAAGATGCATAAATGAACACTAGAGAGATAACATGTTTTGCCTCAGTTCTGAAATATTTTTTGCATGTTTATATTTTTAGATTTATATTACCACTAGTAGTTAATGTTATCAAGAACTAGGAACTTTTTTTAATGTATAGATACAAATGTGGTACACTGAATTACCCTAACGCTATTAAAAGATACGCAAAATTAGGTAAGTAACTATAGGATAGGCATACTACCGATACTTCTAAAAGTTTATGTATATACAGACACACGAATACATAGAAAAATCTAAAGCAAAACATGGTAAATGGTAATAATAAAATTTTATAAAGATAAGAGAAAGTGGAAAAGGGAAGTTTCTTTAAATTTTTTTTATACATCTTTATTTCCCTATCTCAAACATGCCTTTCCCACTTTCATCATTTTTGTAAGTGTTTTTCGGTTATCCCCTCCTCACCCCACCCTCAGGACCTGGGATTGAATTCAGGACCTTGAGCTTGCCAGTCAGACACTTATGCCGCTAAACTATCTCACTGGCCTGAAGGTGTTTTCTTACAATAACAGAAAGACACAATGTCTGATTTCCTAACCTTATAATGTTAACAAATTTTGCCTATTTCTTTATAAAAAATATTTTAGTATTACATTAAATTAAGCAAGCACATGGAAACATTTCATGGCACTTACCTGTAAATTAACCAATGTTCCAAATCGACTAAAATGTTCATTAAGTTTGCTGATATTATTTAATTCCTGGGGAACTTTTCTTAGTTCAAGTTTAGTATTTTCATTTCCAAACTGAACTTTCTTCTGAAAGCCTGGGCTGTTTGTCCTATTAAAATTTGGTCTGTAAACAAAAATCAAGTTGATCAGCACATTACACCACTACAAAGGAGCAAAGTTTCACATATAAGGCAAATATTTAATTAAGTCCAATTATTGCCTCCAAAATAAAAAGCATGAGTTGATAAAGGAAATTTACATTTTCTCCCAAATAAATTCCCAAATTAACAGTGTTAACATCTTTCATGGAAATACCTGAGAAGGACTCTGTCATATGCTTTGGTACTCTTGGGTTCTTATTTAACATCTTTAGCTGAAAAGGTCTTAGTATCCTCAATCACACTATTTTCAAATAAAACCTTCTTCCATGTCAAAATAAGCTAGCTTGTTGAAATGTATCCACTCTTACATTTTGATATGATTTCAAATTTAATTTTCTGGATACAAAGAATGACCCCATTAACCTCTTTATAGCTTAAACAGACAAAAAAATAAGTGCTAGAAAGACACATACACAACTGACACTTGAAAAATATAAAACCGTGCCTAACAGTTTGCCTCAAATCACAAAATTACACAATTAATTACAAAGCACAACTATGAGCTACCCATTATTAAAGCTCAAATGGTGTGGCAGTAGTCACTTTCCACTACATGCACACTTAGAAATGAATCATCATACTCTCAACATTGTTCCCATATATTTTTCTTAGAAGCTCTTCCTATTTCTTCCAACCCTGCATAAAACTTTCTACCTCCTAATAGGAACTGCCTACACGCTGCATTCTGTTCCCAAATCTGATGTACAGATCAATTTTTTTTCCTATAAATTTTTCCCTAATTGAGGGGGGTGTCCTCCTACATATAGCTAGTATTTAAGTTATTTAAGTAAAGGATGGTTTCTCTTGGAGAAGTGAAATAAGGAAAAATTGTGCCCTCAAAAATTCCATCCATTGCATAAGAAAATGATTTCCTAGTACCAAACAACTACAAATGCCTAGAAAATAACATATATTTTACTTTGGACTGCTTGTACAATAGAACAATTCAACATTTTCAAAAGAAGAAAATATTATATGGTCATAATCATACAGTAACAATCTGAAAAACCAGTCTTCAGTTTTCCCTGCCAGCTTACTTATCAAACCAAGTCTTCTTTGTAGGACCTCCAGGCTCCCCAGAACCTATTGTTCTTTTTCTCGATTCTGAATCCACTACTATCCTCATACTGCTTTTATTAGGAGGCTTTTCTGTGTTTAAAAAAAGAAAGAAAGAAAGAAAATGAAAGAAAGTGTAGATTAATACATTTATCAGAGCTACTTCCTTAATTCATATTGAAGTTTCTGGCTTTCTGACTAAATATATGTAATTTAAAAAAAAAATAGAAATAAAAGTACAAACATAGTAACCCAAAGGATTTTTAATCTACTTCAAATATTCTTCTATTTCTCATCTATCAATTGTAAAAACAAACAATAATTACCACATGCCAAATTCAAATGTGATTCATTAGGGAATTTTAAGGGTAAAAACCCATGTGAGAATTCCCATATGCCAACACTCTCACCACAAATAAATATACTGCACAAAAATACAAATATATTACCTGAGCCTTTAAGTCCATTATTTTGAAATCAAATGCACAATCTAATATATTCAAATTTAACTGAATGACCTCTGACAATCTGTAAGAGTTGTGGCTAAAGCTGTTTATTTCAACAGCAACAATATTAACATACTGAAAGTATATTTGATTGCAAAAGAAAATTAACAAAATACAGTATGCAAGAATATAAATGTATCCAATACTATGTAAAGACATATTTACAATTACAACTTCCTTGATACAAACTTGCCCTACTTTTCCTCATCTAGTCCACTGTCCTAAAGGCTTTGCTTCCAGATTTCTCTAGCAATCAATTATCAGTAGAGAAGCTCCAAAGTCAATGCCTCAAAAATCCTGCTGCTCTATTCTACTGTCAACCTTTTCCATGACATTTCCCATGAACACTTAATATTACAGCTAAAATTAACCCATTTTTTGTAAAGAAACCCTTATAAAACCATTTCCCCTTTAGCTACTCCATCCACCCTCCACATCTGTGCAGCTATTTGCTAAAAGATGTGTACAATGACCTAACTTTGCTTGCTTATCACCTACGCACTTACTAATCCTCCAAACATCATAACTACTCCCATTACTGAAAATATACTGTTAATCATTGATGTTCTAACACACTGCTGAAACCTGTAAATACTTTTCAGTCCATTTCTTACATGACCTCTAAGAAGCATCTGTTGCTACTGTTAACCTTCCTGCCTTCAAATATCTAGATTTTTGGGAATCTCCACCTCCTACTTTTGTCTGTACCTTCTGGTTTCACCTATAAAACCTCCTATAAAAGTCTCATATAAAACCGATGTAATTTCCCCTATCTACTTGAGTCTTTTCATCTCTACACAATCTCTCCCACAGCCATGGCTTCATTCATCTTTTTCAATTGATTCTTGCAAGTTGAATATTAGAAAAATACACAAATAGGTGGGCAAGGGGACGCACACATGTAATCCCAGCACTCGAGAGGTTGAGGCATGAGCACTGTCATTCATTGTATGATATGGTGAATTTAAGGCCAGCCTGAACTACATAGTGAGATTCTGTCTGTTTTTAACAAAGAAAAGAAGCATACAAGAAAGGCTTTTATAGTCTATATAATTCAAACTTACAAATTTCAGTATGACTCTTATTTCCCTTTACATGTTCAATTACTAAGGTTAACAAAAAAGTTAAGAGTCAGTACTTTTTTTTTCTTTTAACAATCTGTAACCGAAACTTTAATCCCAAAGAGTCTCACAAGACATATTACAAATGACAGCATGAAAAAAACCTTGCACAGTAACGTAAAAGTTCAGCTCCACAATGTACCCTTAAACTGGCAGGACACTGGTTCTTTGAAATCTCAGGTTTCCAAATAAAGATAAAAACAGCTATGTACTCGTACGCAGCATCACAAGGAACATTTGTGACCTAGCAAGGGTAAACACTCTTGAAATTTATCTGATTCTATACCAACCAGGAAACTACTGCCCAGGACAAAGACCAAACTCACCTAGTTGTACATGTGGCCTTTATTTGTACTTGGTGGCACATCTGTACACTACTGTCTCAGCTATGAAACAGGTCTTGTTCAATTTTAACTAGGCAGAGTTTAGAGGTTTACTTTCAGTCTGTGCAAGACTAAAGCTCAAAGCAAATTTAATTTCGCTTAAGGGAACATTGTAAAGTAACAATTCTTGGTGTTACACGCCTTGTATGATCCCTCTCAAACCACAGAGAATTACACTGTGGTTCACAAAGACACAAAGGTGAACAGCTAAAACATCTTAAAAACACATCAAGCTTATGAAGTCTCAAACAAAACTTGGATTTTCTGTACATACTCCCATCAGTGAAGCTAATTCCTGTACACCATTTCTCCTGTAAACTGATCTTCTATTTCCTTTCATTTGACCTAGATCAGCTGTGATATCTAGACAAGGATGGGACAGCTTGTGGTTTCTCTCCCTAGATGGTGATATCTCTCTTCTCCTATCTCTAGAAAGAGACCTGCTCCGCTGCAAGAGAAACTTCTCCTTTGTGGAGCTGTATGGCGAGGTGAGGTCTCCTCCTACAATAATAATCTTGAGGGTGACAACCCCAAGAAGCAGAAAGGCCACAATTTTGACTTCTCTTTTCACCATTGGACAGTTCTACTCTGACAAGGCAGCCATATAATGTTTTTCCTTCTAGCTCTCGGACAGCATCCACTGCATCTCAGGGATCCTCAATTCAAGAAAAGTAAAGCCAGGAGGGTTTCTAGAAATCCACACACTCCACAGTGGTCCATAATAGCCGAAAGCCCATCCCAACTCAATCTTGTTGCCAAGATTTCCTACATAAACCTTACAGTCCAGTGGGCGGGAATCATGATGCATTTTGAGATCCAGGGTTAGAAATGAGGAGTTTTGAAACCACACGTGCCTGGTGGATCTCACTCCCTTCCAACTCAGCTCTCCTACACACACTAAGTTACCTGGTGTGCACGAAATGGCCAGAGTCAGTATTTTACATATTCATGATTTCAAAATTTTCTAGTCAGCTGTCTCTCATGGACCTAAGACTTCCAAATCCAATCTCCTCCTGAATGTCTCTGCTCAAATGACTCATGGCACAATTAAAAACTTACAAAACTAAATTTATTTTCCTATCAAATTTGGTCTTCTTCCACAACAAACAATACTATCTGCCTGATTATCCAGGAAAATATCTGATTTCTAACACTGCTCTTACCATTAATCCTATTCAAAGCCCCACAATTTAGTAAAAGTGTTGTCAAGTCTTTCTGCTGAACTTCAATCTTTCCACTTTTATTATTACCCTAATCCAGCTACAATCACCTCTATTCTTGAATTCTTCAAATGTCTTAATGGACTTAAGTCTTTTTACATCCATTGCAGAAATAAAATTTCTTTCTATGGTACATGTGCTTGATTTACGCCACTTCTCTGGCTGTGTTTTATTCTACAATTCCACAACCCATTAGGCAGAAACATCCTACATCTAGCATTATTAACATTCACAGGGTAAACTAGTTGCTATGCCCAGTGACACCTCTGCCATCTATAAGAAGACAGTCTTATCTCTTACCCTGGGTCACTAGTCTTTTCTGAGAATCTCTGAACTATCTAAACTTCTCTTTTACTTTAGTACATACTGCATTTGAAAGCTAAGATAGACAGTGATGTGTTTTTCCTCCAGTAACTGAGATGAATTTGCCCTAATTAATCTTTATTTTTTCACTTATGGTTTCTTTTTATTAATATTCAAGACCAGTGTTAAAAATAAAGAAGCTATGTTCCTTTTCTTATAAAATCAGAAAATGTGTCTAATCATTAGTTTTTCCCAGAATATCCTTTTAATGAATGGCTAAAAATTGTCGGATTCGATTTTGTTGACCACAAATTGGAAACTACTTAACCACCCCACCCCCACCTATATCCAAGCATGAGAACATCTATCAGGTTCTCTAAGTTTAGAAATACACAAAGAGTGGGAAGGAAGTAACGGCAGCCAGGAGAGTCACACTGGGACCCTGGGTTTCTCTGCAAGTATGTCGCACTTGCAGATGAAATTCCTGCGTAAGAAGATCGAGAAGTGGAACCTCAAACTGCGGCAGCAGAACCTAAAGCTGCTGGGAACCTCCAATGTGAGCCTGTCAGAAATTCAAACTGGCATTGTGCCCAAAGAAACAAGAGTTAAAAAAAAGTTTAAAAATCCCTAAAACATTCTACAAATGGGGGGTTATCTGAAGCTGAAAATGGAGATGTGTCTGAAGAAACTGGGCAAGTTGGGAAAGTTAAAAAATCTGCAATACTCTCCGTGATTGCCAGCTTGTCTGAAGCTCGAAATGGATATGAGTCTGAAGAAACAGGGAACATCAGAAAAGTTAAAAAACCTCTGAAATATTTCGCGAATGGGAGCTTGACAGAAACTCAAAATGGAGATGAGCATGAAGACACAGTGGAAAATGTCAGAGTTCAAAAGTCCCCCCAGAAACCTGCCATGGTAGGCAAGGCAGAAGCAGCAACACAGTCTCCCAACTCAGAATCAAAAAAGAAAAAGAAGAAGAAAAGAAAAGTAGTGAATAATACTGGGCCTGATTTAAAAAAAAAGCAAAAACTGAAGAAAGCACCGACACCCCTGGACAAACAAAAGACGGTGTGGAAAAAGTCAGGTGGTGAGGACAGTGACAACAAGGTGCCCAGCCTGCGCCTGGGACTGACAGGAGCTTTTGAGGATACTTCTTTTGCTTCTCTAACTGATATTGTCAATGAAAACACTCTGAAGGCAGTAAAAGAAATGGGTTTAACAAACATGACTGAAATTCAACATACAAGTATTTGACCACTTCTGGAAGGCAGGGATCTCTTAGCACCTGCAAAAACAGGCAGTGGCAAAACCCTTGCATTTCTCATCCGTGATTGAACTCATTGTTAAGTTAAAGTTCATGCCCAGGAATGGAACAGGGGCTCTTATTCTGTCTCCTACTAGAGAAATGGCCATGCAGACGTTTGGTGTCCTCAAGGAGCTGATGACCCAACACGTTCACACATATGGCTTGATCATGGGCAGCATCAACAGGTCTGCGGAGGCCCAGAAACTTGCTACTGGGATCAACATCATCGTGGCCACCCTGGCCGCCTCCTGGACCACATGCAAAATATTCCAGGGTTTATGTATAAAAATCTACAGTGTCTGGTTATTAATGAAGCAGATCGTATTTTGGATGTTGGATTTGAAGAATTAAAGCATATTATTAAACTACTGCCAATACGCAGACAGACCATGCTCTTTTCTGCCACACAAACTCGAAAAGTTGAAGACCTGGCAAGGATTTCTTTGAAAAAGGAGCCATGGTATGTTGGTGTGGATGATGACAAAACTAATGCCACAGTGGATGGTCTTGTGCAGGGATATGTTGCTTGTCCCTCTGAAAAGAGATTCCTTCTGTCCTATACATTCCTTAAGAACCACCGAAAGAAGAAACTCATGGTCTTCTTTTCATCCTGCATGTCTGTGAAATACCACTGAGTTGCTCAACTACACTGATTTGCCTGTCTTGGCCATTCATGGGAAGCAGAAGCAAAATAAGCGTACGACATTCTTCCAGTTTTGCAATGCAGATTCCGGGATATTGCTGTGCACAGATGTGGCAGCAAGAGGGCTGGATATTCCTGAAGTCGACTGGATCGTTCAGTATGACCCTCCAGATGACCCTAAGGAATATATTCATTGTGTGGGTAGGACTGCCAGAGGCCTGAATGGAAGAGGGCATGCCTTGCTCATTTTGCGCCCAGAATAATTGGGTTTCCTTCGTTACTTGAAGCAGTCCAAGGTTCCACTAAGTGAATTTGACTTTTCCTTGTCTAAAATTTCTGACATTCAGTCTCAGCTTGAAAAATTAATTGAAAAGAACTACTTTCTTCATAAATCTGCCCAAGAAGCATACAAGCATATGAGCATATGACTCCCACTCTCTAAAGCAGATCTTCAATGTTAATAACCTAAATTTGCCCCAGGTTGCTCTGTCATTTGGTTTCAAGGTGCCTCCTTTTGTGGATCTCAACATGAACAGCAGTGAAGGCAAGCACAGAAAGAGGAGGCGATGCCAGATTTGGCTACCAGAAAAGCAAGGAAATTGAAAAGTCCAAAATCTTTAAACACATTAGCAGGAAATCATCGGACAGCAGACAGTTTTCTCACTGAAGACAAATTCCTTTTATCTATAGCAACCCTTCTGAAATGAATTTATTTTCCTTTACAAAGAAATTTTTGTAGTCCTTTAAGTCTTTCTCATCTTGGCTGTGATCATATAATTTTTCAATTTTAAATACTCCCTGCAAAAATTTTTGTAACTGTTTTACTACCAGCATAATTTTTTTTGTAGCTTTCCTTTATGCTACAGGAAGGCTTTTGTGGCACGGGTTTCTATGCTGACGTACTATACAGAGTGACTTGGTATACTGCTAGGTGGTGGCAATGCAGAAGCAAGTCCAGCCTCACCCTTGGGGTCTGGGTCTTGGAGCTCAAGAGTGGTTTGGAGCAGCTCCTGAAAACACAGTTGGAAAGGGCACGGCACTTCAAGAGACACACAGGCAGCAGCTGTAGGTAAAAGCTGTCATTTTGATGCTTCGGGCCTTAAAACAACAAGCTTAGCAAGGAAGGACAGTGGGTTGATGGGTAGGTGTTATTTTATGTTTATTGCGAGGTGATTTGGATGGTACTAAAACCTTCCAACTGTGCAGCATAAAGACAAGGGCAAATATCAGTAGACTTAACACCAAGTCTGAAACAGCACCCAGTGTGTATGTTAAAATTCTTTTTGAGGAAAAAATGATCTCTTCCAGGTCCATGAAAAAAGTACATCAGTGGTAAAAACTGCAGCAAATAGATCAGAAAACACGGGAATGTTTTTGTGTAGGACCACTTGATTTGTAGTGAGTTTTGTGTGGTGTATAACTACAAAATAGCTGATGTTAGTAGCAATTCAAATTGCTGTCATGCCACTTAGTATTTAGAGTCTGGTTAAATGCAGTTATGCAGAGGAGATCAAGTATAGAGAAAAGAAGTCGATAAATGGCAGTACAGTAGAAGATGAAGAGACCTGCAGCGGCCACCTCCACGTGACCATTGTCCTGGCTGTGCTTCCTTGGATTTCAGACCTGGCTGCTAAACATCTGGCTTGGCTTCTTGGATTCCTGACTCCTGGCCTAAAATAACTTTCTTCAATACTGTTTGCTTCAGAAACAACTATGTTTCAAAAAATATACAAAAGCAAAGGAAGAATAATCACTGGACTGAGGTAATACTGAGGACAGTATTGATATTTTGGTATGTGATCTTCTAGATTTTTATATACATAGTTATACTTTTTAATTTTTTATCAAAAGTGAAGTTGTCTTCTGCCTACTACTTATAACCAGCTTGTTTCATATCATTTCCCTGAGTCATTAAATGAGTGTCCCATCATTTTATAAAAAAGAAATACAGAGTAATTATCAGGATTTCTAGGAAACTTTTACATTAGTATTCTAACACATTCAAAGGCCCAATTCTTTTTCATTTTTTTAACGATAATTTTCCATTAAGATTTTAAAGTTATTAAGCATGGAAGAACAACTATCACCCATAACTACTATAATCTTTGATAAACTTAATCATCTATAGGCTATTAGGAATGTGTAATAATTATATAATCAACAATACCATAAGCTTTTTATGTATGTGACAAACCAGGACAGTGAATTTGCAATATAAATCAGGAATAAATAAAATATATCAGGGTGTAAGGGAGGCACTGAAAAAGTGTGAAAACAGCATGATAGACAATCTTAAAAGGGCTGGCCTGATAGCTTAGTGGACTAAAACGCCTGCTTAGGCAAAGCACAGCAGCCAGGGTTTGATCCCCAGTGTGCCATGTCAGTCCCGCCCCCTGGGGTGCGCTGAGATGGCAATCGAGACTGGGCATGGTGGCACGGACCTGTAATCCCAGTGCTTAGGAGGCTGAAAACAGGAGGATCACTACAAATCCAATCTATGTAGTGAGACCCTTGTAGGCCCTGTATCCCCTGTACTAAATGCATTAAAAAAAAAAAAAAAAAAAAAGATTAGACAATCTTCAACTGGGTTGCTGTATCAGTTGCCTGACATAGTAAACAATATTAATATAGACTATACCCTAAACTAGCTCAAAGTAGTACATATTGTTATCTAAGGAACAGTACTAAAATAATTATAAGGTACTACAATTTTATTTAAAAGCCATTCTAATTCTTGCAGGGATGACAGACATTTATTTCTCAATAGCAGGACTCATAACTATATTCATAAAGAGCTAAAATACTGTAACTTCTATAGAGTAAGATTTATATGAAAAGTTTGATCTCTCTCCTCTCAATCACAACTAGAAATTAACCTGCCATGAAAATATATCTCATAAATCTATTTATGCCGCTCCAACACACCATAAGAAAGAAATGAAGTGTAAAAATACCCAGTCAAGAGAAGGAATACTCATATGAGAAGAAAGCTGTAAGCAGAAAGAAATTAAGCTTACAAACTAGCTAGGAAGGAAAGACATTCAAAAGATGGGTAAATATCACAAAGAACTGTAATCTAAAGTGACCACTTCTTAATTACAAGCTATGTTATCATTCACAAATGAAGTATTTTAAAATTCTTTTTATATTGTTAACAGTGGTTACCGAAATCCTTAAGGAAAATTCAAGCAATGTATGTGGTAGGAGGCTTACATATAAATTTCTGACCTCAAAGATAATGTATAACTAAAATGTTCTTCACACCTCTATTGCAAAAAGATGTTCAAATACTCAAGGAAGATGCTCAGAATTTTATACACTGCATAAGCAATCCTTAAATACTAATCCACACAAGGCACTATTAAGTTTGACTTATTCACAATGACTTTTTTTTTTTAATTATGGCTAAGAGAAACAGGAAAAAAATAACAGAATACAAATGGGTTTTAATAGTCAATTGAAGTGACTTAAGTACAGACATTTTTACTAGCAATGGGAATACTTTCTGTTATATCTGCTGTCACTTACCCTACAGAATGTTACCTATGGCAAATGCTGTATCCGTCAAAATAATGTGAACACACTCACTCCTTTAACCCTTCTTATCAATTTATATCTCTAGTATGGCACTTCTGCCCTGGCTTATGACTATCATCAGTCCCAAGTCTTTTAGAAAATTTATTTAAAAGTTTGTTACAGTAGTCCCTTGCTATTTCGCAGTTCGACCTTTGCAGACTGTTTCATGTGTTTAAAAAAAATTAATCTAATTTATCGTAGATTTTTTACTATACTGCAGGATTTTGCAATACTGTACAGTACACATATGTTGTTAAAATTATGTAGGTCTACAAGTCTGGAAAATGGTTTAAGAATATTAGAAGTGTTTTTAAAAGTGTGGGAAAGGTTTACAAGAATGTGGGAAGGGTTTATAAAGCCTTAAAATATAAATACTAAAATAAATACAATGTCGCTACTTCAATGATTTTCACTTATTGCAGGGGTGTCTGGAACATAACCTCCATGATAAGTGAGGGACCACTGTGTATCTAAAAGAAGTCACTTTCTAATACACAATTCCATTTGCTTAGAAACATAACCAAAGCAATATCAAGTTTAAACATGTCACATCAATAAAAAAAAAAAAAAATCAAGTACTAGTTTGCACAGGTAATTTCATTATCTAAAAAAGGACAGACTTTAGGAATTAAAGCACAACTCTGCAGAGTTTTTGTGTTTTAAAATGACGGGTTTTCACTGTGTAGTGTAGGCTTGTCTTGAACTCACGTATGTAGCCTAGGTTGGACTGAATTTCAAGAGCCTCAGCCTCCTAACTGCTGGCATTACAGGAGTGTTAACACCACACCTGGTTATTCTTAAGTGTGTGAATGAACCAATTCAGAAGTACATATGAAACAAAAACAAAACTACCTCGGAAATCAGTAGTTTTTCCTGTGGGAAAATTCTCTGTGGAGCAATATAATGAATTATGGCTCTACTATAAATGTAGAACCACACATTACCTCTATCTCATGAGACAACAAAAGACTCAAGTAATTAGCAAAAACATCATCCCCTATTCAACCTAAGTTATAAAAAAAAAAAAATGTTCTGTAAAAATGGTTTCCCATTCTTGATATCATAAAACAGTGACAGGAAGAAGAGATTAATCATAGTACCTCTGGGTGGCAAGTCCATATCCCCTGAAGTTAGTCCTATCAAGTTAGGCCTTTGTGCATGCACTCTGTGTCTATACATAGGTCTAGAAGTATTTGTTATGCTTGGAGCTTCAGGATTGTAGCCATCTGTGTCATATGCATCTGGTAATACAAAAACTGCAATTAAAAAACAATTTTAAAACTCCATTTGGTAATTTTTAATACTGATAGTAGAAACAGTAAGCCATCTAACAAATTACTAATATAACTACCATGTTTTATAAGTATTACAATGAAGTTCCATAAAAGCAAAAAATATTAAAAGGTAAAGTTTTAAAAATAATCATAACTGGAATTATTTAATAAATAGTCACAAAGCCTACAAGGTAGTTAATATAATTTACTGAGAGAAAAATGATTCTAACAAAGCAATTAATCTTATAGACATTATCAAATTCCTTATTTAAGACTTTATGATTTGGGCCGGCGAAATAGCTCAGCAGATTAAAGAGCCTGCTAGCAGGTACAGGGGCCGGGGTTCGATCCCGGGAATACTGTACAGGCCCCACCTCCAGGGCAATTGAGACCGGGCGTGGTGGCGCACACCTGTAATCCCAGCTCTGTAAACAGGCAGATCACTATAAGTACGATCTAATAGTGAGACCCTGAATACCCTGAATTCCCTAAAATACAAAAAAATAAAGAATAAAAAAAGAACTCTGCATTAAAGCTAAGGTACATGATGCACACAGAGTGGGCCAAAACTGCACCTGCAGTAAAAAGAGAGGGTGGAGCAGGAGGAGGCTGGTGATGAATGCCAGTTGTTACGACAGTGGGAACGGAGCTGGTTGCAGAGTTCGGGGGAGCATCCATGCCAGATGGCTGCAGAGGAGGAAGGGGAGGCGGTGGTCCTGTCAAAACCAAAGAATAAGAAATATCATCTGAAAACAAACAAATAAAATAAATTACTAATATATAAACATACTTTTCTTTATCAAACTGTAATACCTTTTATCAACACAAAGCTCTTACAACCTAAAGTGCTTTCTTGGTACGAAAGCCTTTTAATGCATTCCAAAACAAGTTTGCCTTACACAGCATCATAAGCAGGCAAATGGAGTGCATCAGTAGTGCACGTAATTCACAGGGCCATTCCAAACCACAGTAATTGCTCTGATTCCAAACCACAGTAATTGCTCTGGTTCTGGCTGCAATACTTACATATATTCCAAATGGAAGTATTTCATTGAATTTCTACAGATAGCTGCATGATAGGTATACTTTTAACAAAATCAAACTGAACCAATTAACTTAAAGAAAAACTATTAATGGACAAATAATACACACCAACAAATGTTATATACTGACCTGTGACAGGTGGGAGACTGGGAGGTAATGGACCTGGAGGTGGCACTGGGGGTCTAAGATTCACAGGTGGTGGTGTAAGGATTGGGGGGGGTGGGGGAAGTCCAGGAGGAGGTGGTCCTTCAACAACAGGAGGCTGTGCTGGGAAAGGCAGCATACCAGGAAGATTGACATCTTCTACAACTACTGGGTCACTTCCATGATCAAAAGGGCACATGTCACCTCTCATACAAAAACCCTTTTCTGTGAGTAAAGAATAGTTAGAAAAAAATGTGAAAACTACTGGAAATACAAATAATCTCTAAGTTACAAAACATGAATCTTTCTGACAGCAAAAGTATAACATTTAACCCATTTTTTCCACAAAGCCATCTACTCATTTTCAGTAATATAAGTATATTTATCAATTTTCCTATAGATACCTCAAATTTGTCCTTTTTTACCCCAGAGTATTAGTCCCTTACAAATAAGATACCACACTTTGTTTATTCAATCCTTCAGTGGTATTCAGGCCACTTCCAGGATTTAGCTATTACAAATTTTGCTTTAAACATTGGTATAAACATTGGTATTCATACCAATAACAATGGTATGCATGTATTACTGAAGCAGACACACAAGCTTAGATACCATACTGTATTTCTTATTTGAATGAGGCAAACTACAAACAAAGACAATTAGAAAGGATGGGCAGACAGGGACAAGGGGTGAAGAGGAGAGGAAGGGGAAATGAAAATAAAGATGTGACATGTACAGGACTCTAGTAACTCCAATCAATGTAAACATATGCCATAATATAAACTAAGACAAAAATGCCAACAAATATGTAAAAGGTGATACTGAGGAACTAGAGGATGGCAGCAGAAGGGAGGGCCAGAGTTAGGGTGAAAAAAGTTGTAAAAGGTACACGTAGCCACTCTCCAAGATGATTATAAACTATGTCAAGGGGCTGGCGGGATGGCTCGGTGGTCTAAAGCACCTACTTGGAGCAAGCTTGGAGAGGCACAG
>NDGN011312026.1:0-21533 GCA_002564285.1 Tympanoctomys barrerae
TCTGCAAACTTAGGTTGTTAAGCCTCCAGAAGACAAGCTTATTGTTATTACCATACAACCTAGGCTGGTTAGCTTAACCTCACTATCTGTCTGAATATCAAAAATCTTAGGCATAACAAGGAACAGGTATTTTTCATTAAGTATTGATATGTTCCTAAAGGTTTTTTTTAGATCCAGAAAAGAGCTAGAATAGCAAAGGCAATCCTGGACAATAAAGACGAGGCAGGAGGCATTACAATTCCTGACTCGAAATTATACTACAAGGCTACTATGATAAAATCTGCATGGTACTGGCAACCAAATAGACCTGGGGATCAATGGAATAGATTAGAAGATGCTGAAATTCACAGTACTGTTGACTGTCATTCTGAAATAATAATACCACTGGACCTGTCATGCCAGCCCCACCCCCAGAGTGCACTGAGTCTGCAATTGAGACTGGGTGTGGTGGCGCATGCCTGTAATCCCAGGAAACAGGAAAATCATGAGTCCTATCTAGTAGTGAGATCCTGAACACCCTGTAGACTCTTCCATAAAATACAGAAAAAATTGTTTAAAAATGTAATAATAATACCATATTTACAGATTATTTTGAAGGCAGACATCAGCATGAAACACTGTAAATTCTGGATTTTCCAAGTTTTTCCCAATTTTTTTTTTTTTTTGTCTCTTATTGTCCAGAAATATTTTTCTAAGTTTACCTTTGAATAAAGATTATTTTCATTGGGAGCAACTACCATTGTTTAAAAACTACTATAATAAAGTTCATGTAGGATTCTGTGGTACTTTCTGTGAACATGACAGAAATAGCTCTGCATGAGCAGGGGACACAAGAGCGACAGCCTAGAGGAAATGATGGTTGCCTACTCATGGATGTTGCTTAATAAATGTTTGGAAGTGAATAAAAATAAATTATTTTACTTACAGAATTTTTTGTATTATGAACAGATAGCACATTCTCTGCATAATTAATTCAAATTGATTTAAATTCAATATTCATGAATATAATTTTTGCATTATTGTGAGTGGCTTCCACGAACTGAGAAGGAACCTGTGACTTCTTGCTGCTCAGCAATGCTTTTAAACATAATTGCGAGAGAAAAGTATATTGTCAAGTCTATCAATTTTGTATGCTCATAAGAAAGTGATAAATTACTTGGTAATTTTATACAAAATCATTAGTGAAATAAATGTATGATTGCCTATATATGAAAAAGCAATTGTCTCAGCTTAAGAACTATTTAATTGCAGATGGGAATGAAATATTTTCAGAAGTTCAACTGATATGCATGTCTCTAAAAGAAGTAGCTCAGTGCCCAGGTACCATAATAACAAATTAACTGTCTTCTAACATGACTTTCACTGTGTCTCTTCTACCAGTTGGAATCAAATTCAAAACCCGATTATTTTTGCCTCCCCTTGAGCTTCTCCCCCTGGACCTGTTCTTTCATCCATACTCCTTGAGATAGCATAGTGATTTATTGACAGGTCCCTGGTAATTAATTTAAATGTAGTCAATATTTCTGTCTTTGTAAGAACAAAATAACAAAGAGCACAGCACAGCACTTACTTTTGAGCTCATGTCTAACACTTTAGTGAAACATAAATGCAAATAGAATAAAATAAAAACACTATAATTACTAATCTGCATCTGTGTGCACTTTTAGGCTTTTTGTAGGAATTTGTCCTGTTACTTTCAGTCATAAGTCACAGTTTCTAATTTATTTATGAAATTATATACTGAATGTAGTATTTATTTTTTACCTATAATACATGTAAATGCCAAAGTTTATAACTCACAAAAGAGGGGCAGGGTAGATGGCTCAGTGGAATAAGCACTTCCCTGGCAAGCGCAAGTGGTTGAGTTCAATCCCCGGTTCGGCCAAAAATAAATGAATATATAAATAAATAAATAAATAATAAAAATTAAAAAATAAAACACAAAAATAGGAGAATTTTTGTTTTGCTTTCCATTTTCTACTTTTTAAATTTTGAAGGAGTATTTTTGAAATTATTAAAATAAAATACATATATGGGTTTTGTAAGTTTTATAATTTTACCACCACAGGTGCCTTGTAATGTGCTACTAATATAATACACATGTCATAATATGTGAAATAGCAAGTGTTATTTGCAGCTAAATAAGTGTGTGTGTGTGTGTGTGTGTGTGTGTGTTTATGACTGTTTTTTCTTCTTGTTGATATTTTCCCTTGAAAATTATGTAACAACAGTCTTCCTCGCTTACCCCTACTTTTCTCTGGGTTCCTGTTGCTGGGAATATTGTTTTCCATTCTTTGACTTTCATTCTATGCATTTTTTTAATGTGTTTCTTGTGGGTAACGTATTTTGGATTTTTTTTTCTTGAGCCATTCTGCCAGTCTGATGAAGGGAGATCATTTATTTTCTTGGTTATTATTAATATGTATTGACTTATCTTTGTTATGTTATTTTCCTGTTATTGATTTCCTACTTTTACCCTCTGTTTGCTTGCTTGTCCCGCATAGCAGCTTCTTTCCATTGTTGTTCATGGAATTGTGGCCATTTTTCCCTCTTTCTAGAATGCCTTTCAGACTCTTTGAGGAGTTGGTTTGTTGAGGATGAGTTTTTTCAGTTGTTATTTATCAGGAAGTATCTTATTTCTCTATTAATTTCTCCATTAATTGAAATATAGTCCTGCAGGCACACAAGTCTGGGTTGGAAGTTGTTTTCTTTCAAAAATTTAGATGCTTCAGTGTAAGCTGTTCTTGAGTTGAGTGATAGTTGGGGGAGTTTACAGTAATTCTGATGGACTTTGCTTTTTAGTTGATTTGTTTCTTATCACTAACAACTTCTAATATTTCATTCTTATGCTGAGTTTCTGGGATCTTGACTATTAAAGGTCTGGGTATAGATTTACTTTTTCATCACTAATTGAAGTTCCACATGCCTCGCTTATCTGTGTATCAGATTCTGTTTCCATGCTTGGGGAATTTTCTGAATTACTTCTGCAAATTGTCTTTTTATATCATTTCTCTTGATTCCTGCTTTTTAAATGACATCTTTCATTCTAATATTGTTTCTCTTTGCATCATCTTGCAGCTGTTGAATTGATAGATCCTGATTCCTTTGTTATTGTTGAGAGATATTCCCTTTTGTGATCATTAGCCATGATCCTGGGCTCAAGGTCTCAAAATCTGTCTTCATTTTTTTTCAAGCAGTTTTTCCAGCTTTCAGCAGAATTTCAATTTCCTGTAAGATGTTTCCTTTAAGATGTTTCACGTGGTCTATTTTTTCACTATATTGTTTATACAAGGTTTCCACCATTTTTCTATGTGCTTCTATGTTTTATCTTTGTTTTTGGTAAATGTATTTAATGCCGGGTCTACAGGGTTCACTATACAGATCAGACTTGTAGTGACCCTCCTATTTTCAACCTCCCAGGAGCTGGGATTATAGGTACATGCCACAACACCTGGTCTCAATCTCTGTCTCAGCATGCCCCTAGGGTGGGGCCAACATGGCATTCCGGGGATCGAATCCTGGTCGCTGAGTCCATCTAAGCAGGCACTTTAATACGCTGAGCTATCTGTGTGCAGGGTCTCACTATGCAGCTCAGACTCAAAGTGATACCCCTGTTTTCAGCCTCTATGGTGCTGGGATTACAGGCATGTGCCACCACATCTGGACCCTATTACCGGCTCAGTGCACCTAGGGATGGGGCCCCATAGCATGGGGTGCCAGGGATTGAACTCTGGCCCCTGCATTCGCCTAAGGAAGAACTTAATCCACTGAGATATCTTGCTGGCCCTTCTATATTTTGCCTAACTGAGCTATTTGATAAGCAATTTCTTTTTGAAATTTGCCCTTATTTTTTTTACTTGAGTTATAGTTTCTGAACTGATGTCTTCTATAGGCTCTTGGTTTTGTTTATTTTCTTCAGTTCCTATCATTTCAGAAATTTTATGTGTATGTCTTCCACTTTCCTCTATCTCATTGTCTCTCTTGAACTTGTTCTGAGATTTTTTTCTGTGTTGATCCTTGTTCATACTTTTGTTTTAAGTCAGTAGTTGTATCACTAATATCCAGGCCTCTCTAGGTAAAGCTTGTTCTACAGTGATATCTTCTGTATTTAAAAATTTCTTTGTCTGTGTCTGCCCCAAGATCCATCCCTCATAATTATTTAGGACTGAAATATTGGTATCTTTTTGGTTTAGTCCTCAATCCTGTGGTGAATTTATTACTCTCAAGCTTCCTAGTGTTTTTACAGACATGAGAACAACTGATTTCTTAACATATTACATCTTAGCTAAGGCAGTATAATTAGCAATTACAATAGTATCATGCACAGTTTAGAAACTGATATACAGTAGCCATATTAATTTTGTACCTTAAAGCATAAGAGGGAAATCTATAGTATATAACAGAACCAATTGTACATTGGGAGCTTATACTCAAAATGTCTCCCATTAGTGTATGGTTTTTGGTATGGAAACTTAAGAAGGATAGTAGCTAAAGCAAAAATAATTGACAAAGAAGCAAAAGCAAGGACGGATGGGAAAGGATGTCCATGCATTCCCTGGTAAACTACAGAAGAGGGCAGAAGATAAAATCTTAAAGAGAAAGGGAGGGATTATCTGAATTTGGTATCTGTGCTTGAGGAATAGGATTCATTTTCTGTGCCTGGAGATTTCCCCAGCCATTTAGAAAGTAGAGAAATGAAAAAGGAAAAAAAAAAAAAAAAAAGCTAAGACAAAGAAAGATAAAAAAAAAATTGCAAAAGAAAAGATAAAGGTGGCCCTACCCACCAGCTTCTATTTCATGTGATTTTGCCTGTGAGCACAATATTGGTTTAACTACCTACTTCTGTTGGCTCATATCATTACTGTTTTTTTGAATTTTTCCTCCTCATTAGTCCCACTCTCCATGGTGTTTACCCTAGTTAGGGTCCTACTGTGTGGCTGGTGTTCCCGTGGTCACAAGGTCCCACTGAAATAAAGGAGAGAAGCCAGTATGGAATATAGCTTGCCTGTGTTCTCTCTGGGCCTGTTGCTACTTGCCTTTCCCCAGCCAGTTTCTATGCCACCCCCAGTGATTCTTGATGAGTCTCTATTTCTCTAACTAGAAATCCACAAAATAAATTATGAAAAGATACACGTTACATCTGGAAGGATGACATGTAGTTTTTAATTCTGCAGAGTGTCACACTACACACTAAAAATTAAATAATGTGTTACTTCCTGACCTACTAGTTGAACAACCTTCTCTCAACTGCTTGAGGGAAAGCTCTACTTAGGGAGATGTCTACTGATAGATGGCCTACCAGGCCAAATCTCAATTAAAACTCTCTGAAGGAGGATGGGCATACTGAAAATACTCAGCTGAAACAAAGCAGCTGGCTATGTCTTGGGAAAATAAAAATATGAAATTACTTTTGCTCATTGGAATAAGAACCTGCTTAAGCAAACACAGGGACTAGGGTCTATCCCTGGC
Source organism: Tympanoctomys barrerae (assembly GCA_002564285.1). NCBI lineage: Eukaryota > Metazoa > Chordata > Mammalia > Rodentia > Octodontidae > Tympanoctomys > Tympanoctomys barrerae. The sequence goes on from NDGN011312026.1 coordinate 5,470, forward strand.
ACCACATGCCACTCTGGTTTGCCCACTGGGCATACTGAATCCCAATGAGACCAGGCATAGTGGTGCACATCAGTAATCCCAGTGCAGGGGAGGCTGAAAACAGGAGGATCACTACGAGTCCAAGCTGCATAGTGAGACTCTGTAACTGAATACATAAAAAATAAATATGAAATTATTATAAATAAAAGTGAGACACGTTATCGCTTTGTTTTTTAGTGGCATCCAACATTGCATGAGATCTCCTTATAGAACAATAGAAACCAAAGCAGAATAGAGAAAACTAAATAGGAAGGGCTGAGGAGATAGCTCAGCAGACTAAGAAGGACCTGGGTTCAATTCTGGCTACCATATTCCGTCCTGCCTGGGCACCAGGTGCACTATGCTGTGTGCCAGCCACCAAAACCAGGTGTGGTGGTGTAAGCCAGTAACACGACCACTGGGGGGGGGGATGAGACAGGACAGTCACTATGAGTCTGAGCTGCACAGTGAGACTGTTATACTTTGTGTCTGGTTGTCCCCCAAAAGCCTCAGGCCATCATTTGGTGGACTTCTAGAGTTTGTGGTTAGCTCATGATCCCCTAGGATTATGGGGGTGAGTGTTATACCTGGCCTGGGGCAGATACATTGAATGTGACTTAAGGGAGACAGACTTGCTCTCTGTAGCCATTGTTGCTGCTGCTCCTGGTCTTTTGTTCTTGCTCTCTGCTCTTTGCCCCCTCCCTGAAAGGTTGTTCTCTGACATGTGCCACTCTGCCTTGGACCCAGCTGAGTATAGACTGAAACCTCCAGTAACTATGAGCTAAATAAACCTTTCTTTCCTTTATCTTGGGGCTTGGGTACTTTTCATAGCAACAAGAGAAGAGGAACTGAGACAGAAACCCTGTATCAAATAAATAAATAAATAAATAAATAAATAAATAAGAAACGGCAACTTTTTGACTGGTTTGCATTACCTGCAAGTTTATGTGATACAGTAATATCAAGTATATGAAATTTCTATCCATGTGTATCTGAGGAAAGGGAACATATATTTGTGAATGTAGAGGATAGTTACTTTCTAAGTATTATAAATATATATATCAAAACATCACATTATACTACTTTCTAAGTACATACAAATATAATCTATCAGTTAGTAAAACAAAATTTATTAATAAATCATATATATGTGAAAATCATAGTTGAATAGACATTTCAGGAAATTGTTGAGCAAGTGGGTTTCTCTTCTGCATAACGCAAGAACTCATGGTAGGAAACTTTAAGTAGAAGATTTGTAAGTCCTATTTCCTAGTGCAATAAAATGATGAGCAACGTACAGGAGGAAATTCTACTTATTAGTGATCATACAAAACCCCTTAAATGTTGAGGATATATATTTGCATCATATAATCATAAAAACAACTTACAGGTAAAAAATATTCAAAGTTATGATAATAGGATAATATAATAATCTTCCCTAAGTCACATATGCTCTGCTCAACTATTCTGCTTCTCAGAGCACATTAATACAGCCTTTGACTTTTGACAAATATCCATTGCTAATGAAAAGTGACAACTCTTTACAAGCCATGTGCAAATCTATAAATAAGAACTATGTAGGGTGAAAGCAAATCATGGGATCAAACACTTTGAAAATTAGCTCATGAAATAGTTTGATTTACCCACAGGATTAAGTGAAACCTACGCATGAAGAAACTGTCAGTGAAATTAGTCAAAGTATAACAGTAACTGTAGCTAAACTGTAACATAACTATAACTAAAGCTATTTGCCTGCCTGGCAAGCACAGAGTCCTGAGTTCAATCCCCAGTACTGAAAAAAAAATTACTAACTAACACTATTATTTAAGTTCAGATTTTTATGGCTATGTTCTTTACTACCATGACATGAAAACAAAAAAATGGCAACAATATCATCATGTTGAGGAGAAATAAGATAATGTAAGTTGAACTACAAAAATACTCAACCTATAAACACATATTAAAGAAAGCTAAATCTTACCAATATGATGATACAAGTAAAACTAAGCAAGAAATTTGAATAGTATTTATAATTTTATATGAAAATATTTATTTCAGGTGTTATCAAAATAGATAAAGGAAGTGGAATTATTTTGTCAATAGTATTTTTTAATGCATCTTGGGATTCTTGGTAAAGAATTTAAAGTTTAGGGGGCCGGGGAGATAGCTCAGTAGAATAAATGCTTCCCTGGCAAGCACAAGGGCCTGAGTTCAATCCCCGGTTTCGCCAAAAAAAAGAATTTAAAGTTTAAACCTTTATCATAAATAAAAGAAGCATATCTGTCTTTTCATATACTACCTAAATTCTGAAAACAAAAGGTGGAAAGCTCTATGAATACATATTATCAAACTGACATCTTATCTGCACATAAACTTTTATTCTAAATTATAATACAAATATTATTTAATAATAACCTTTTTAATTGAGTTGTTTAACTTGTGATGATTTAAGACTACAATCCATCGATATTGGAAAAAGCCATGCTCATTGCTTCTGAATCTTCTCTCTAAAGATTCTTTTTCATTCAGTTTTAACTTAGGCAATTTTGGGCTGGGGAGCTAGCTCAGTGGTCTACCACATCCCTTGCAGGACCCCATACAGGGATGGCCACCAAAGCCAAGCCTGGTGGTACACGCCTGCAATCCCAGAGTTGGAGAGGCTGAGACGGGAGGATCGCTACAAGTCTGAGGTGCATAGAAAGACACGTAACACATTAATAAAAGATTTTTTTTAAATTAAGTTAGACAATTTTCTTCAAATTTTTGTAATTTTCTTTGTCTCTAAGCTCAGGAATTCACAATAATGAATATGTTCTTAATCAGCAGCCTGTAGTTTAATTATATCAATAAAAGAAACCATTCCTCAAGTTAACTTGTTGTTTATATATGTTCTAAAATGTGTATAGGCTTTCAATGTTAATAATTGGATATAACTTAACTGATGATTAAATGATCAAAGTCAGTAGTAATGCATGCAATAATGTAAACCACTTTGTGCCTAACTGCAATGAAATTATGATTCTAATTCAAGCTACGTAGATTTTATGAACTATTTAATATTTTCATCAAAGCATTAGAGCATGTTTTATAACAAACACATTGTTAGATGATGAAAAACATTACTCAGTAAAGGTTTTAAATACCCATTATAAAATAGAATTTATAGTCCTCAGTGATGAAGAATTATAACACCTATCATCTAAGAAATTGTTGATCTTCTAAGTATATTAGAGCGGAAAGCATCATTTTCAAACATTCAGTTAGATGAGGATATTTACCATTTATTTTTAGGTAGAGCTGAGAGTCAGGGGATTTTCATTTAATCCTCTATTTGGAAAGCTATTTCAAATGGCACAGAAAGTGGTAATATAAGACTCTTTTACTTTTATCTCTGAACTAGGTACTGGAAAAAACGAATTCTTGAAATGCAAAATAATATTGAGAAAGCTATTGCCCAAAGTGAGAACATAAACTTAACACTTTCAAGCAAGAACTACAAGGGTAAACATAAAACATTTGAAGCCACATACATATTTTAGGAGCACTTGGGGAAGACAGGACATTAAACTTTACTGAAAGCCAATATGTCAGGCACTGTGCAAAGATACCACCTCAGTGATCTGGTTAATTCACATTAATGCCTTTCAACGTAGGCACAGATTTCAGTAAGGTTTAAAGTGAGCTTTAGCAGTTCAAGTCATTTTCCTGAAACTGCAGACCCAGACACAAACACAAGCATGGTGTTTTCATTCATAATCTTTGCAACAAATAAAAATCATTAAGAATATCACAGCAAGGCTAAGGATAGAGTTCAGTGGTAGAACAGGAGGCTGGCATGGGTTAGGTCCTGGGTTAAATTCTTTTTTGTTTTAACTATAAAGAGAGGGCCAGGGATATAGCTCAGCAACATAAGTGCCTACCTGACTAGTGCAAAATCCTGAACTTGATATCATACCTGGTACAACAAAATTTATCAAGAGAGAAATAGTAAAAATGATACAGAATTTCAAACCAAGATGATAGGAAGCTAACAATGGTTATTGCATTGCATATTGTTATCTTTAAAGTAATTGCTCAGATTACAAGGTACTGGCATGCAAAGTTGATCAAACAACATAAGTACTAGCAGTTCATATGAAAGAAATAATAGAAATTAATAGGACAATTTTCTTACCTATCCTGTGTATATATACATATCTTTTTCCACTTTATCCTTTGTTCTTTTCCCCTGCAAAATAAAACATAGCATAAAAAATATGGTAGTCTTCTGTAATAGAACTTACTGTATCCAAACATTTCATCTGCAAATTTCTAGTCCTCTAAACATAAAGAGCCACTTGGCAATCTTTGTCTCTATTGTGTGCTTTGTCTGGATAGATACAGTATTGAATATTAAATGTGTATACAAATTTAGCTTGATGACACACACGTAGTAAATAATTTTATCAGTTCATGTTGTATACATATGTTAAAATATCACACTAAACCTCATCACTATGTACAATTAGTACATGTTAATAAATTTGCAGAACCTCTGTGAATACTAACTACATTTACTCCTAGACATGATCTAACAGATACTTACTGGCAAGGCAGGAACAATTGTTTTGGCTTCCTCACCACCAATCCAGCATGTTGCCCAGTTATCTATTTTTAACTTACTTGACAATGTTATAAAAAATATATAAATTTAACCAACTAAAGGTATGCCAGAAGCAGTAGAACATTTATCAAAGCAATTCTCTCTAATACACTTGTTTGACATAATTCCCTGATGCTAACAGAAGACCAAAGCTTTCTGTGTTGAAGATAAAGAGCTGTATCATTTGCATCATAGCAGGCAGCAGGAACATAAGCATAACTGCACTCGATTTCCTTCTCCCCTAGGGCAGCACCATGAATCTACACGGATGCTACATGGGGGAGTAGGCAGCATCGCAGCTGGAGAATCCAAAGCTTAGGGAGTCTGGATTATTATAGCAAGTAGTAAGAATAACTGCAGGACAATCAGGTGCAAGCAGAAAAACTAAATGTGTTTCTGTACTCTTACTTTGCTTTCAAATATGCAGAGCACAGTGTCAAGCAATATTATTTTGAAACCTTCAAATTTTGTATTTACCTTTCTACATAACTAGAGGATAGAGTTTTTACATAACTAGAGAATGCATTCTTTTTCTTCTGGCCTGTTTCTCCTGTTTAGATTTGGAATACCATGGTAAACCTTACCAAATTGTTTTGGAAGCACAGATCTCCCTTGATTGCATAGATTTAGCCTATAGTAAATCTTCCTCCAGTTTCAGTCCAATACATGTCTGATTTCAATGATACTCTGGGTATTGAAGTTTTGATTTAGTGTTACGATTTAAGATTTTAGGGCTATTAGAAAGGAAAGGGTAAGTTTTGCATATAGAAATTTCATTAATTTGGGGGCAGGAGGAGAATTCAATGGCTTGGATACGTCCCACAAAAGAACACATTTTGGAATACTTAAAATTCAAATGGCTGCGGTATTAAAAATGAAGCGTCTGTGTGGAGAATACAATTACATAAACTCGCGTGAGTGAGGTTCCCAGGATGCTGTCATTGGCTGCATCGAGAGTGAGAGCCCAGCCGGCACGTGCGCCATGACGTGCTGGTGATGCCCTGCACCGTGTCTCACTGCATTTAAAAGGCCATCGGCTGATGCCAGCGCCACGACCTCCCCCTACATGTGCTGCGTATTGAGCTACAATAACACTTAGGAATGGTACTCAGAGTAACAGAAAACACACTATGGAATAGGCAAACCAAACTTGATTAGGAAGCTCACAGTATTATTCTCATAAACACAGCATCTGTGAGGCTTAGTATCTCTTCTTAAAAGACTAGTGGTTGAAAAATGATTATTTCTTTGGGTTTCAAGGAATCATTATTGAGTAGATACTGTTTTTAAATATTTTTTTGTGAACATGTATTCCTATATTGACATATGTTTCCAAGTTGAAAAAAATTAGTTTCCTCTGTTACTATGACTATCATCTTTATTTGTGGGGAATTATACCAAAAATAAGAATACAATATTATAGCCTAATGTGATTGTAATTTTTGAAAATTAAACTGATATGAAGGTGGAAAAGGTTAATAAGTTGAAAGATTCTATTAAGGAATTTGTGACAGGAACCAACACTGTATGTCTTATTTCAATGATACTTGATTAATTTTAAAAATAGTGCAAAATAATCCTTTATACATCAGTATATTATTTTAAGTAAAGTAACTGATATTGCAAAATAAAATTCCAAGTAGAAACGAGTACTTACAAAGATATAGCTTGGTAAATTTCATAAATCATGGCTTTCACGGCCTCTAATAACTACAGATGCAATGAAATATATCTAGAATAAAATTATAGTAAACAAAGCAATGATTAAGGATATGATCATCTCCAATTATTTTTTTCATAAGGATATTTGCTGCTTTTCTTTAACTTTGGAGTTAAAGTTGTCCAAATGACAAAAACTCTGATCAGGACAGAAGATTCAATAAATACATTGTCAGTTTTATAAGACTGGTATAAAAATTTGCAAATTGAATAGACTAGAAAGGTGAATTTATTTTTTGTGAAAACAGTCAAATTTCTGGTACTAAGTAATAAAAGAAACAAAGCAATAAGAAAACAAAGGAAATCTCTTTTTAGGATTTTGATGTTTGGGAAGCACAGACTTGCTAGTGAAATCATATCTATAAAGATCAAATGTTCTATTTCAGAAGACATTTGGTAGATTTGTCTAAGGTTGATGCTAGAGCTAGAATCAGAATGGCAAGACTGGGTGGATTGATCTGGGAAGATGAAGAGCTGACAAAGCCTTGGCCAAGGTTGATTGAGTGAAAGGGGAACAAATGTAGATTCATTTTCCCCAAATTGTGAGCCAGTTCTGACTGAGCTCCACTTCACAGTAGGTTCATGTAATAAGCTGCTAAAATTTAACCTGTACAAGAAAAGGAGAAATGTCTCTGGAGGAAGATGATCTAACCATTATGTGTTATTCATTTATGTGAGATCTAGTCACAACAATGACTAGAGGCATGATGATATAAATTGTAACTTTGAGGGATGATGATAACTGGAGTTATAGATATTCAAAATACTAGACTTATAAAAGAATGGTCAGTGAGTATCATTCATACCTTAAGAAGAAGAGGAGTGATCTGGAGATTGCAGAGACAAAACAGAGGGGACAGAGAAGGGCAGTCACGAGAATCAAGATGAGATGTGTGTGTGTGCCACAATGGTATGGGCATATGTATCACAAATATTTTTTAAAAGTTTAGAACAGGAAAGTTTATACAAAAGGGATTAAATTAGTAAGTAGTTATAACAAAAGACTGTAAACTATCATGATAATAAAAATTACACTGCAAATTAGAATGTGATGTTCACAATTAAAGACTAAAGAAAGCTAGGTAAATAGCTCGGTGGCTCAGCACGTGGTCTTAAGTTTGATTCCAGATAACCTCCCCCCAAAAAAGATGAAAGGATAAAATTAAAAGCTTTTTTTGGTGTTGTTTTTGAGACGGGGTTTCACTATGCAGTTTGGCTGGCCCTGTGCTCACTTTGTAGCCCCCCAGGCTGGTCTCGAACTCCTAGTGATCCTCCTGTATCAAACTCCCAAATTTTGGAATTACAGTATGCACCATCACACTTGGTTCTGTTAGAGGCTATCGTAGATACAGCACATGGCACCATTTATGGAATAAATGGATCAGCCATTTCTCAAAATGTCCATGTTTTATTTACTATACAATATGGAGAATGTTGAGAATGTGACAGAAAATAAATCGGATCATATCTTTTAACATTCTTATAGTCCTACAGGAGGCTGCAGAATGGTAGAGACTTTATTCTGTCAGGAAATACTTGAAAATTGCTTTAGAAATTTTGTATAGTATTGTTCAATACATTTTAAAAAATAGTAATAGCAATAATTGAACATTAAATGCATTTTAAAAGAAAAAATACAAATTTTAAAAACTGATAGTAAATCAAATAAACATAAGCATACCACATAAACACCCTCAAGAAATATTACTTTCAAAATAATATCTTAATGAATTCCTAAAAAGGTACAGAAAATTGGGGAGAGTAAGGCCAGCAAGATATCTCAGCAGGCTAAAGTGCCTGCTTAGGCAAACTGAGGTGCAGGGGGACCACAGCTCAATTTCCAGAATGACATTCCAAGCCAGCTCTGCATTCAGGGCAGGCAGAGACAGCCAAAAAAAAAGTTGAAAAAAATGAGGAGAGTGATGGAAAATCACTATGTAAAAATGAAAAAACAGAAAACCTAACCATTTTTATTTATAGGAAAGAAATTAAAATATTATATTAAGGTATATGTTGAAAATTAGAAAATAAAATCACATAAAATAAAGGTCTATAGTTAATTATTCCACATTTAAGTCAAAATTACATAATGTTATAAATAATTATCCAATAAAACAATTAGAATTCATGTGGTCTTGCTAGACTATGACCCAGATATGATACACATATGTGAAAGACATTCTTGCTCATGATATGTACATAACATCAGAAAAAAATAAAATGAACACACATTGATATTCAATCTCACCTCAAAAAGAATTACTATTATCAAAAAATACACCAATAACACATTCTCCCAAAGCTGTGGGAAAAAAAAAACAAAATCCTACTCCACTATTAGTCAGAGTGTAGACTGGTGCAACCACTGTGGAAATCAGTATGGAGAGGCCTCAAAAAACTAGAATCATGGGTTCCACTTGACCCAGGTCTTCCACTTCGTTTTTGTGTCTTCCCAGAAGAATTAAAAACATCAAACCAAAGTGATATACATGCATCCCTGTATTTATAGCAGCATAGATTATAATAGATGGTTCTTAAAAACAACCCAAATGCCCATCGACCTAAAAATTGATAAAATGTGTGTGCTTTTTTTGTCTTTGTTTTACAATGGAGTATTTGTCAGCCACAAAGAATAAACTTGAGACATTTTCTAGGTAAATGAATGCACCTTGAGATCATTTTCTTAAATGAAATAAGTTGGACACACATTGCTAAATATTGCATTGGTTCTCTAGTGTGAGATACCAAAAATGTAAATAAGTGCCAAAGTGTATAAAACATATTGAGAAATAGGAAGAAATTGTTCAAAAGAAAGAGGAACTAGGGAGGGGGAAAGGAATTAAATGAAGGGAAAAGAAAATTAATAATAAAAGATAAAGTGGAAACAAAGCTTTTGGGGGCAGGAGAAGGGTTGAAGACAGATAGGGGAATAGGACAGAAGAATCAGGTACATCATATGCAAATACAAATTCCCTATAATAAATGGGATTATCATGGATATGTAATATATGTACCAATAACCTTAATGAATTAGAGAAAAAAAGAAGGAAGGTTCAAAAAATTTTTCCAGGTAAAAAGATTGATCAATCAATCAATCAATCTATAAAACACTGTTTACTCAGAAGAAGAATCCCACTGGATTTATAGGACTTCTAACCACACACTATCTGAGAAGTAAAAGGGAGCCCTTTCAAACCCACCCCAAGGGTGACAAGGACTTCTAATACAACAACTGCAGCCTTGTGATTAGTCCAGGCAAGCAGAGGTGTCCAGGACTGTGGCAGGTGTCATGCCTAAGTTCAACAATATTTCTGAGAGATGCTTACTGTTTGACTGACAAGTATTTCATCTGTGACAGGAAAACACACACACACGCACACACACACACACACGCACACACACACACACACCAAAAAGATAACAAAACTAAAGTAATAAAAGAATAAAATGGAAACAAAAGTTTGTAAAAGTTTGAATGCTGGGGAGGGATTTTTGGAAAAAACAAAACAAAAACAAAACAAAAAAAACAAACAAACAGGATTCAGGATGTTTCATTTGCAGGAACAAATTCCCTATGATGATTATGATCACTGTACAATATAATTAACAAGAAATATAACAATAAAAAATGTAAAACAAGATTTTTTATGTTGTATGTTTAGAAGTTTTGAAAGATTTCAACATGAGAAAAACCACATACATTCATTTTTTTCTCTAAAAATCAATTAAGATAATTATAGATTTTGTGGTTCAATAAAAACTTTCCATTATGATTTTTATTGGAAACAAAATCATGTAAAAGTTTTTTATTGTGCAACTTTATTGAAATGTTTATTAACTGTAAATTTATGTATATATTCTTTCAAATATAAGAATACTTGTCCAGCAAATTAGCAGAGTTTCATTTCCTTTCTGACAGAAATGCTGTATGTTACAACAAACACAACAGTCATCTGAGGTCACCCAGAAGACTGCCAAGGGGACCTGGTAGTCCTTGCCCCACCCCACCCATCCTTGCAGGAGCTTTGTGGAGCCCAGCTCACCTCCCCTCAAGTGGAGGTCTGCTTAGTGCACCTGGTGAGTCCTGTTGCGATGTCTGAAATGCTTACACTCACAGGAGCTTGGCTGATCCCCAACCATCCATCACTGTTCCTCCTGCCGCAGGGACATGAAACCAGGCATTCTGAAGACTGGCACAGGGAACTACAGGAAACTTGGAAGCCCTCCCCAAATCCTTCTTGAGCTATAGCTTGTCCACCCCAACCAAGGTGGAAGCCATGTTGAACCCCACAGAACAAGAGCTTTAGAGAGCCTATCCTGCCCTCACACTCTCCTGAGAGCCTTGTTCACCTGCACCCATGTCCCCTATCATTACCATGGAGTTAATGAGAACACTAGAGCCTTCAAAAATGACAAAAGGAAGGAGCAAAAGGCAATCTCAGGCATCTAGACCACCAAACACAAGTCCAGAAGACAATTTCATAGAAGATCTTGGAAGTCACACACCTGAAATTTCTTGAATGTATTTAGTACAAGATCTATGAGGTCTCACTACACAGATAGGACTCATAGTGATCCTCCTGTTCTCAGCCTCCCAAGACCTATGATTATAGGTGTAAGCCACCACTGCCAGTCTCAATTGCCAAGTCTCAGCATGTCCCAGGGTGGAGCCAGCATGACATGCTGGGATCAACTCTTGGTCCCTGTGCCTGCCTATGCAGCTGCTTTAGTCCACTGAGCTATCTGGCTGGTCCTACACCTGAAATTTCTGAGATGACGGCAATTGAAGTAAAGAAATATATCCATCAGGCTATGGAAAATCTGATCAGAAATAATTTCTTACATAAAGAAGGAAATGAAAACAATCATGAAATAATTGCTCAATATATGTAATGATGGCACAGATAAAAAATAGAAGAAAGTAGGAAAATGAAAGAAACATTAAATGAACAATAGAGAAACCTCCAACCTAGATTGATGACCCTTGCAAAACCTATCTATTGAATCTCATGGAGAAACAAGATACTTCCAAGACAAAGAAAAACTGAAGAAATTCGTGACAACTAAACCAACCTTACAAAAAATACTGACAGATATTTTAGAAAGAGACAAAAATGACTAGTACTTCAAAAGCAACAATGGAAGAGAACCTTGTGGCAGAGCAAGCAATTAAGCAGAGGAGAACAGTAGGGATTCTTAGTAGGAAAAAACATGGAAAAGATAAGCTAATACATATCGGTTATAACCATCAATGTAAACAGTCTTAGTTCACCAATCAAAAGAAGCAGGGAAGAGTTGATCAAGAAACAAAATTCAACAATTTGCTACATACAAGAACACATTAAACTTTAAAACAAAATTTTAATACATTGAATGTTAAATGATGAAAATACTCCATGCAACTGGAACCCAGAAAAAATCAGGAGTAGCTATTTTGGTTTTCTGACAATGTCAACTTCAAAACAAGTGTGATTAAAAGAGACAAAGAAGGTCACTACATACTTGTTAGGAGAAAACTGCATGAGGAAGAGACAACAATTATAAATATATATGCATGCAATGTAAAAGCACCAAACTCTATGTGACAAATTTTAACAGACATGAAAAATCAAATGAGGAATAATATAATTGTTATAGGGGATTGTAAAACCCATTGACACAAACAGAAATATCAACCATGCAAAAAATAAGCAAGGGACTAACAGAACTAAATGCAACTTGTGAAGAAATGGACTTAGTAGAACTTTACAGAGTGTTCCACCAAAGGCTTCATAGGATATTTTTCTCAGCAGCACATACGATGTTCTCCAAAATAAATAATTTGCTAGCACATATAACATGCATAAGTAAATGCAAAGGAAAAAGAATTATCCAATGAATATTATCTGCCCACAATGTAATGAAATAGGAAATTATTAACAAAAGAAACACCAACACCTGTTTTTTTTGTGGGGGGGGGGAACAGGGATTGAACTCATGACCTTGCACTTGCCAAGCAAGCACCTATTTTACTGAGCTATCTCCCTGGCCTCCCAGAACTTCTTTGAACACATGGAAACTAAATCATGCCCTCCTGAACAATCATGAGGTCACAGAGGAAGTCAGACAAGAAATCAAATATTTACAACCAAATGAAAATGCAGATACAACTTACTGGAACCTGGGGAATGCAATGAATGCTGTATTAAGAGTGAAATTCACAGCAGTAAATTCTTAGCTCAAGGAAACAGAATCAGTCCAACTAAACAGTCTTATGCTGGGTCTCAAGCTTTTAGAGAAAAAAGAACAAGTAAGCAGAAAAACCAAATAAGGCAGAAAATTGGATGCTAAGAAAAAATAAAAAGAATTAATGAGTCAAAGAATTGCTACTTTGAAAGAATAAATTGATAAACTCATAGTCAATCTTATAAAAAAGGAAATAAAATTTCAAATTCATGCAATAAGGAAGGAGAAGAGTGAAATCACTACAGACCTTATAGAAACTCAGATGATTATCAATACTGATTTCCAAAATCTTTACTCTCACAGAATGGAAAACACAGAAAAATGGACAGATTCCTAGATGTAGAAGAACTACCAAAGCTGAATCAAGAAGATATAAAAATTCTGAATAACCCAATATCAGCCAATGAAACTGAAAATGTCTTCAAAAACCTTCCAACAAAGAAAAGCTCAAGTCCTGATGGGAATCACAGGTGAGTTCTGAAAGAAATTTAGAGAAGATTTAATGCCAACTATTTTCAAATCCTTCATTGAAACTGAAAAGGAAGCAATGATCCCAAACTTATTCTTGGAAGCAAGTATTACTCTGACTCTAAAACCAGAGAAAGATCTAACTAAAAAAGAGAACTACAGAACAATCTCCTTAATGCACATAGGTTCAAAAATTCTCAATAAAATACTAGGAAACAGAGTGCAGCAAATCATCAGGAGAATTATGCATCACAACCAAGTGGGATTCATTCCAGAAATGCAGGAGTGTTTTAATATATGCAAATCTGCAAATGTAATACACCACATCAGCACAGCCAAAGACAAAAATCACGTGATCATCTCAGTAGTTCCAGAAAAAGCTTTTGATAATGTGCAACACTCATTCATGATAAAAAAAAAAACCTTACAGAAAATTGGAGTAGTTGGTTTTTACCTCAACCTGATAAAAGCCATCCATGCCAAATCAACAGCCAGTTTCATACTAAATAGTGAAAAACTGAAAGCCTTCACTTTAAAAACAGGAACAAGACAAGGATGCCCACTGTCATTACTCCTGTTCAATATATCCCTGGAAACATTAGCCAAAATAACTAGATAAGGGAAAGAAATAAAAGGAATAATGAATGGAAATAAAAAAGTATAATTATCATTATTTTCAGAGAACATGATCTCTGGATAGAAGATCCCGAAAACTCTACCAAGAGACTTGTAGATTCAATAACCAAATTCAGTAACAGAGCAGAATACAAAGTTAACACTCAAAAATCAAATACACAAACAAGTGCACCAAGAGAGAAATTATGGACACCACACCTTTCACAATAGCATCTAAAATAATTAAGTAGTTAGGAATCAATCTGACAAAGGAAGTAAAATACATATACAGCAAAAGGTATACTACTCTACAAAAAAAGAGATCAAAAAGGATTTCAGAAAGTGGAAAAATATTCCTTGCTCCTGGATAAGAAAAAACAAAATTGTGACAGAATCTGAACTCCCAAATTGTTATACAGATTCAAAACAATCCCAATTAAAATACTGCTAGTAAAAAACACAGATATAAAAAAAAACACTCCTAAAATTCATGTGGAATCAGAAGAGATGTAAGATAGTAAAAACAATCCTAAGGAATGAAGAAAAAGTAGCAGGCATCACAATCTCTGACTTGAAATTATACTACAAAGGTACTGTGATAAAATCAGCATGGTACTGACAACAATACAGACCTGAAGATCAATGGAACAGGTTAGAAGATGCAGCAACAACTACAAATACACTCAGCCAACTTACTTTTGACAAAGGAGCAGAACATGATCATTGAAAAAATCATAGCCTCTTTAATGAATGGTACTAGAAATGGTACATTCTATAAGCCAAAGCCTTCAAATAGACCCATACCTATCAGCATACACAGAATTACAGTGAAAATGGACCCAAGATTTAAATATTAAAATTGAAACACTAAATCTTTTGGAGGATAAAGTAGGTAGCAATCTTAAAGACAGAGGAGTAGGTAAAGAGCTTATGAACAAAAATTAAACTGCATGGAAATTCATCAAAGAATTAACAACTTGAATCTCATCTTTTTGAAAAGTTTCTGCACATCAAAAGAAATGACCATCGCTTCTCGGCCTTTTGGCTAAGATCAAGTGCAAAAGAAATGACCAACAGAGTAAAAAGAAAACCTATGAATTGGACAAAAAGTACAGCTGACAGTCATTCAGACAAAGACTGATCTAGAACGTATGAAGAATTTTAATGATAATATATATTCAACATCATTGATCATTCAAGAGATGAAAATTAAAACAACCCTGAGATATCTTATGCCATACAATATGGCTATCATCAAGAAGTCAACCAATAACAACTTTTGGAGCAGCTGTTGGTAAAAGGAAGCCTTTTCCTCTTTTGGTGGGAGTGCAGACTGGTACAACTATTATGAAAATTAACATGGACATTAATCAAAAATCTAGGACTGGAGGTCCCAGTCAAGCCAGTTATTTCCTTTCTAGTTATTTTTCCAAAAGAACTGAAATCATCATGCCACAGTGATATATGCGCACCCAAGTTTATAGCGTCACAATTTGTCATACCTAAATCTTGGAAACAATGCAAATGCCTATCAGCTGAGGAACGGATAAAAAACATGTGGTATTTTTACACAATGGAGTATTACTCAGCCGTAAAAGAAAAGATGAATTCAATATGTGTGTAGATAAATGGTTGTAACTAAAGACTGTATTAGTAAGAGAAATGAATCATACCCACAGTGGAAACATCATATTGTCCCGCTAGTGTGAGTATCTGAAAGAGTAAATAAAGTCTTAAAGGTACAATAAATGCTGTGAAGGGAAAGAATTTATTCTATGGGAAGGAAAAACTAGGATTAGGAAAAGGACAAAAGAAAGAAGGTAAAAGATACATTTTTGTATATATGAAGGATAATTTGGATAATTGTAATGCTGATTTCTGCTGGCCTTTTGAAAGGGGCAGTTAATACTTAACAGTTTTTTCTTTTTGATATCTTATACTTCTCTATAGTTTTTTCTGTTTTATTTTTCTAAATCAATTTTGCACATTTATATCTGGTAACCTAAACTCCAAAAGTGAAGATAACATCATGTAATACTGCAACACTTGTTGAACGCCTATTACTTTGTTTAGTGAAGTATTGTGTCATTTCTCTTTTTTTTTTCACATTTTTTAGAGAAGGGTTTAAAGGGTGTTCAGGGTCTCATACTAGATCGGACTCATAGTGATCTGCCTGTTTACAGCCTCCTAAGAACTGGGATTATAGGCACATGCCACCATACCCAGTCTCATTTGCTCAGGGGCAGGGCCAGCACTGCAGGTCCTGAGATTGAACCCTAGCCTTGCACCTGATTACAGGCAATTTAATCCACTGAGTTATTTGGCCTGTCCTTGTGTCATTTTTAATGCTTTTTAAAAATCCTTTTTTTTTTTTTTT
>NDGN011312033.1:0-14482 GCA_002564285.1 Tympanoctomys barrerae
AATAAAGCCGTATTAATATGCTGAGCTGTAAAAGGCTCAAGTCAACAACTTCTGACATTGCCAGGCCCAGAGATAACCCACTACTATTATAGACAACTGGATTATTTTGCTGAATTCATATACCTACAATATTTAAATGGCAATGGAATACCCATCTCTGACAAAACTAAACAAAAAAACGGGACACAAATGAAGGACCATTTTTTATCTGGATATCCCTGATTTCTATTCACAAAATCCGCAAGATGTAAGAATCCCTGCTGCTTTTACATAGCCCCAATGATCATCAGATATCTGCTGACCATGGCAGTCCGAAGATCCTGTCTGAAGCAAATGCCAAGTACAATACCCACTTTAGCTCAGCCTGCAATGTTCAAGGCCACAGTGCACCTCAGCAAGCAGGGGCTGAGTCCACCCTGGAGATCTGACAAGGATGGGGAGTGGAGCCCATTCATTTCTGCTGCACCCAGCACTCAGGCGGCCAGGGGGAGGGTGATGCTGCCAAGAGCTTCAAGGCATATTCGAGACTTCCAGCCTCACCACAGCCCCCTCATCCCAAGACTCTGTTCACACCTCAGCTAGGGAGGCTCTTGGGTCAGCCTGCTTCCCCGTGAAGGCAGAGGCCATGTCTTTCTCCTCCATGTCATCAGCTAGCCCAGGACCTGACCCCCTCACTGACTTGTCACTAAGTGAGAAGCAAGAGGCAGAGGCCAGGGCCTGGGCCTGGCAGATCCCATCTGGCAGCTGATTCTTTTCCAAACAACTTGGTAGCTATAGTGACTGTCTACTGCTGGATCTTACAAGGGAGAAGATTTAATACAGGGCATATAATTTATAGGACTATTTTATAATATTCACCTAAAAATGTCCAATGCGGAAGAGTGCAAAAGATCTGATGTACTAGAGACCCAAAGAATCCAGCTGAAGGCCTGAATCCCATGGCAACTCCTGCACAAGTCCTGCTGAAGACCTAGAGCTCACAATGATGTCTTCTACAAGTCTGTGTCAAGGATCTGCACTGGGAAGGCCCAAGGGTCAGTGGAGAAAGCTTGAAAGTCTGCACCAATGGGATGAAGGATCTGTGTCAGCAGGCTGAGAGAGCTGCCCTGGAGCCAGGAAGCAATGCTCAAAGTAAGGACCAGAGCTCTCTGGAACAGAACCATAACCACCCTCAGCTACAGCGAGGGCCTGAGTTCCTCCTATAGTGAGAGCAGCTGAGTTCATATCAATAAAACCAGCATGACAAGCTTCTCCAGAAGAATCAACAGCACACCCTCTCCTCCTCCAGGTCTCCTTTTCATACTCTTGGCAGCACTCTTCAGGTGGGCCCTTCATGCCCCATACCATGCTCACCCAGTACAGCTCACTTGGTACACTCAGTACACTCACGCAGTACACTCACTCAGTACAGCTCACTCAGTACAGCTAGGGGTTACAAGTTGACCATTATTTAACCCTCCAAGTCCTTAAGCTGCCTTGAGCTCACAGAGACCTTGAACTTCCAAAAGACAAATGGAAAAGGAACTTCCTTCTCAGTGTGTGTCTCGGAGCCCAACACAGCCAGCAACGCCATGAAGAGGACGACCAGCAAGACAGAGACCAACTGCTCTCTGACTCTCTCTCTCACCAAATATAGAGATGGATATAAATGAGTGCAAGAAGCAGGAGTGACACTAGAGCATCTGACCACCAGTTCACACACTGCTAAGTCAAAACAGACCACGGCCACAAACCCCCAGCAGTCATACCAGGAATACCACAGGAGACCAGCCCTAAGGAAGACTAACTTGGCTACAAGCGAGAGAGACCTAACAGAAGACACTCAACTCCCTTGACTTGGTTTTTCATCTTATTTTTCATTTTGTTTCCTCAATTATTTATTAGTATGTGTTTATATGCATTACATTTATTGTGGAGAAATAGCACACACACACACATCACACCTTCACGCATTTTATTCCCCTTGACTTAAGTGCTTACAGAGAATATAGCAGCAGTTGCTAGACTTATGCAATTCTAGCGTCTGGCCTTGTACAAGTCTCATCTCTGGCCTTCCGTTCTCTCTCTGGTGGGACTGAAAGAGATTATTATCACAACACCAGTGTCCTATGGTTCCATTTTCCAGACAGCGTTCAGTCACAGAGAAAACATTTGCTGCCTGTGCCCTCCAGGACTAGAGGACAGGTACCAATCCACGCACCTATGGACAGAGGAACAGTGGCAGGCATGACGGGCATGAGAAAGAGCCCACCTGGCCCCCTGCATTGCTTTGCTCTAGGCCCAGAGCCCAATTTCATTCCAGTTCTGGAAGGGACAGCAGCTGCTCTGCCTCGCCCAATAAGGTTGCTAAAGAAAACACCATGAAAAGATTGAGTGTTGGTTTCTTCACTATAAGTTCTTTGGAGAAGGTAGCAGACACCAGGGTTTAGGGGCTTGGATTCCACTCCTTGCTTTCTCTGCATCCCCTCCCCCCAGGCTGCCCCATCTGCTCTCTGAGATCCCACCCTGCCCACCCCATTGCAGTGCTGTTCTCAGCTGTGCAGTCTCAAGGGCTAGGGCTACTGGCTGGCTTTGTTGCATTCCTTATGGTTCCCTTGGGATAGAAGAAAGTCAGGGGAGACTCCCAAGGCCCCAGCATGCTACTTCAGAGAGGAGCAGGTAGGACAGGGGCACATCTGGGCCAAGGGGCACCATTCCACTTTGCCCAGCCACTAGTGTGAGCTGTGTCAGAACCATCACCAAGGGAGAGTGTGGCCAAGCACAGGGCTCTTCCTGCATGCTAAGAATGCACACCCCAGTGTCTCCTGAGGAGACAACAGGCTGACTTTCTATGGAGTCAGTGGGTCTGAAAACCCCCATTCCACATTAATATACCACCTTCTGTGGATGCCCAAGGCAGAACAATGGGCAAGAAGATGCTTGCAGAAGCCGTGACCCTAGGAAACCAAACAGTAAGGTTCTCCTAAGGTTGCAGAGTCCTAGTAGCCCCCAGAAAAGGAAAGCCAAAGTAGAACTCCGACATTCTAAGAGGAGAATCTGGCTCCGGTGAGCTCTGAGGAGAAAGGCCAACAGTGGCAGATCTAAAGGGCTCACCCAGGAAGGTGAACACCAGACCACGTAAGAAGACACACAGTGAGTCCAGACAGGCTGGAGTGAGTCAGTATGATGCCACACAGACCCCCAAAAAGAAAGGCAGGACTCCCCTGATTAGTCCCTCTTTGGAAAAACAACCTCTGCCCTGCAGAGAACCTCTATGACTTCTGGGGAGGGAAGAGTAGGAAAGGCCTGTTAAGGGCTTGGCTGTTTTCACTGGTGTGACCAAAGTCCCAGCCGATCTGGGCTCAGCAGGGTTCAGACTCCAGCCAGGCCTCGTGGGAGCAATGTGACTTCTGCCAAGTCACCCAGCTCCTTGAAGATGAGACTAAGGCCCACTTCCAAGATAGCCACAAACCATGAGTGAGGCCAAGGAAAAGACAGTATACACACATGAGGCACAGAGAAAGCACTCGGGAAAGTGAGTTTCCTTTCCTAGGACGACTGATTCCTTCCATGAAGTTAATGCACAATTCTATGGGACTGATCTATGACTCTAGGGAGAGGAATTTCCCAAAGCCACCTGGCAGACAAAGGGTCCTAGCTGATGTTTAACCAGGGGTTCTTGAAAAGAGGAAGATGGAAAAGTGGATGATGAGGCCAAGAGGCAAGGGCGTAAGTTTATGAAATCAGGAGGTGTGATTTCCAGACCTTCAGTGGGCCCTCTAGGGAGGTCACGATGTCACACACGACACGTGTTCCCTATTCTTTTAATGCATTGCTGTGCTTGGGCTGAGATGCCAGGTGTCCAAGCTCTTCCAGGCCTACAGGATCAGGAGTCAAGTGTCAGGACAGGGAAGGGGGAGGGGGCCACCTTTCCAGGTGAGAGCACGCCCACCTGACTCCAGGTGAGAGCACAGCTCCCCCTCCTAGATGAGGCGCTCACCTCTGGGCCTTCCCTTGCGCACCACGCTCTCCATGCATGCTCTGCTGCAAACAGGACCCACTGGAGGAGCCAGCCCAGGATGAGCAAAGAGGACTCCACTCTCTCAGTTCTCCAGACCCTGATCCCAGGAGTGTTAACCCCAGTCAAGGGCCAACTGGCTTCCTTGTTGATGTGCCTTCCTCCGTTTCCAGTTTCAAAGACCTCACTACCCAAAGAGATGAAATTGTGGGCTGAGCTTTCTGGAATTTCAGGGCTTGCAGGGGAGATGGCCTTGTCTCAAAGGATACAAACACACCCCCAGCCACCCACATGTGTGGTACAGTCCCTGGTTGTGCACCCCTCTGCCCACAGGGGCTCCTGGTCGCGTCCATGTATCTGAGTCTCTGCCTATGCTCTGCTGGATGCTTAGGCAAAAACTGAAGGTTTAGGAAATCAGAAGAGGAGGTGGGCATGCTGGACCTCCCGGCCTATCACAGGAGGCCATGCGCAGCTCACACTGCACAGGTCTACTAGGACTACAGCTAACGTGTTCAGGGTTGCATCTACTTCCAGAGCTACTTCAATGAGCCTCCCATTTGGAAGCATGCCCTGCCTCCAGGGAGATTAGAAAAATTGGCAGTAAGAGCATTAAGTCTCTCTGCCACCTATGTGCATCTCCAGGTACATCTCTAAGAGACATTCTAATCAAATGGCCAAACATAAAACACACAGCCAAACTATAATACAGTTCTCTGATGAAATTCTGATCTGTCTTTAAAATATGACCATGGACAATGCCATGTATGGAAATATGCATGCAAAACAAAGAAAGGAAACACCAAACAGAACGTGTAAATCAATTATCGTCCTGTACAAGGCTTGCACAGATGTCAACTGGGCTCAGAGACACGGTCTCTGATATTCGTCCATTTCAAATCTGGTGGCTACAAGCTCTTTTGTTCAGTAAGGCTGAATGAATAATATTTAATGCATCCTTTAGGAACCCATTCCCTCACCCATCTGTCTTAAAGTCAAAGTAAAATCAGAGTCTAGAAATCAAGTCAGCCCAGAAGAGGGGAGCTGACCTGAGATTGGGTGGGAAAGATGGAGCAGCTGAGACCATTGCACCCACTGCTACACTGCCCTGGGGGCAGGAAGATGGGGTCCCTCATCTGTGAGACACCCACCCCAGGTGCTGCTCAAAGCTGGGTTGAGCACCTGGACATGGACAAGCGTTATTCAAAGCCTCGCAGATTGCAGTTCCAAAACATCGCCATAGCAGAAGGGAGGGAAGGGTAGCCGAGACGATCATGATGTCAGCCCTGACGAAGGTGACGAGTCATTCTCTGCCTTGTTTAGGTGGCACATAGTGGGAAGCAAGCTAAATGTCTGTCACCATTAGGGGAATGGCTAGGTAGGCCCGGGTAGCTGGAGAACTGCTCAGCTTTTAGAAATAGCAGGTGAAAAAAAAAAAAAGAAAAAGAAAAAAAGAAATAGCAGGTGACATGTACATGCAGAATGGAAATGGTCTGAAAATTACGGTGCTAAGAAAAAAAAGCCAGAAACACAAAGGGCTGTGAAATAGAATGCCTTTATGTAAATCTAAAACTCATAAGGTTTTGAAAAGCTGGCACCAGTAAGAGGAGTCCAAGGGGACACAGGACAACTGGATGTAATACAGTATCCCGGTCGGGGTCCAGAAATGAAGGGCAGTGAGGAAAACCAAGGGAGTATGAACAAAGCCTGCACTTCAGTTAATAAAGATGTGTCCATATTGGCTCATTAATTGTAACAAATGTACCAAGGCAATTAAGATCTTAAGAGTATGGAAACTGGGCATGGGGTAGATATATGGGTACACTCTGTACTAGTCCCAATTTGTCTGCAAATCCAAAACTGCTCTAAACAATAAAGTCTATTTTTAAAATAAAAAAGCAAAATTGCATAGAGCAAAAAGAACACTATACATTTTCCAGAACCATGATGTACTAGAATGATTGCCTGTGGAGGGAGTAGGCAGCTGAGGGGAAGAGGAGCATTTACAGAAATAACAAGAGGCTCCTGGCGCAGGCCAGGGACAAGGTTCCTGGGTAAGAAACAGCAGTTAACTCTTTACATCCAGAGAACAACCATCGTAATAATCACTTTTTAGAAAAGAGAAAGAAGGGTTCTTGCAAATGGTGGCTTGGCATGGCCCCAGGGATCAGAGAGGTCATGTGGACAGAGGGGTAGTGAGCGACCTGGGTCCCCATGATGGAAAGCACCAAAGAGACCTCAAAGCCAGGCAGGGCTGGGAGCAGGTGACCACACACCAGGAGCAACGACCCAAGATGCAGTCCCCGCCCCCGTCTAATGCCAGTTGCTCCCAAGAGCAGATATTCCTGTGTCCTGCTGATTCTCAGCCAGTTCCAGGAAGGTCCAAAAGCAGCCAAGATGGGCTACAGAGATGGCAGAGACCATGGGAGTAGAGAGGGACAGGGGACAGGACACTCATATTTGACTTTCAGATGTTTTACTCTAATTATGTCCCCAATATTTCATTCAGCATAGTTAGGGCTAAAAGTGCAATCACTGTTGATCTGAAATATAAATTTAACTAAGCAGTCTGCATTTTTATTTGCTAACCTAACAACTCTAAATAATAATAAGATTCATAACCTTATTCTGTTCTAAAAGCTTAGTTATCTTATATAATCTTCCTAACAACCCAGTGGTCAAAAATAAATTCTTCTCTTCCACAGACAGGGAAACTTTGAGCCCAAGCCATCCAGACACCCACCCAAGGTCCTGAGGCTATAGGACCTAAGCCTGGGATGCAAAAACTCTAACCTTCAGCATCTGCCCTCTTGTTTCCCAACTGAACTACAAGCAAAGCCTAAAGCTCCAGAGACCCAGAAACCGGGATGTGGAATACCATTTTCACAGTAGTAAGTCCCAAGAGTTCCTTGCATGACCCTGAATGTGCCACTGCCCCAAAAAGACCTTCTCAAGAGCCTTCACATGAGCTCTGGACTCCAAAAAGTTAAAGCCAGCATTCCTACAGTGAAGGACCCCAAGGCAGTCATCAAGGAACATACCCTCCCTACAGATGGCAACACCAACTCTGCCATATCTGGATAAGCAACATGGGTTGGCACCACAGACATTCAAGACAAAAATGATGCCACCCCACCTCTGGGTCAGAGGAGACACAGATGACCTCAGGGCCCTTTCAGTTTGAAGACAATGTTGATGTGCATGTGAGTCTTACAAGAGATTTCAGTGAAAACTATATCCACCCTTCAACATGAGGCCTTTTAAAATTATCAGGAGCACTTACTGGGTGTCTGTGGTGGGACACCTAAAACCACAAACCAGCAAGGCATCTGATAGTTTTCAGAACATGAGATTTAGAAGGGACATGCAATTTGCTTAACTAATGTTCAGGAAGCACCTACTATGTGCCAGACTCTTCCATAGGGGCTACACACACAAAAATCCCACATTCACAGAGCTGGGAGGACAGATTGTAATGGGAATAAATCAGTCACATCCCTTTAGGAAGGACAGTTTAGTGGGGTGGTCAGGGAAGATATCTACAGGAGGTGGTAAGGTTGGAGCAGGACCTGAAGGAATGAAATGAGTACACACAAGTCTGGGACAGAGATCACAGCACAAAGATTAGGGCAATCAAGCGCTGATGGAGAGGAGGCTGGAAGCCCAGAATAGTCTGGAAAGGTAAGGAAACTGACTTGGAGAAAATGGCAAGCATGGGTCATTTTTTTTTTTTTGCGGAACCGGGGATTGAACTCAGGTCCTTGCGCTTGCCAGGGAAGCACTTATTCCACTGAGCCATCTCCCCGGCCGCATGGGTCATTTTTAAAGGATCAGTGTGGTGTGGAGAAAAGAATGGATAGACAGGTGCATGGAAGAAAGGACTTCTGTGGATTCCCTAGGTTGCCGGCTAACTTAAGGTGAGACTATACTAGCTTCCAGCTGTAAGATAGGTCCAGTGTATCCCGCATTTGGCTTCTCAAAATGTCTCCCATCAGGTCCTCTAAGGGGCCTCTAGCAAGTGCCTTTCTTAGCGAGGATATCGCTGTATCTACAGAGAGGAACTTAGAGCCAGACAAGGTACACTAGGTCTGTATCACAAGGAAACCAGCCTGCAGAGATTTGGGAAGCAATGTCTTGCCTGCCCTCTCTAAGCAGACAGGTCCTAGGGAGCTGATGGGGACACCATCACCATCCCCCTGCCAACTGGCACCACCCACCTGGATGGAGCACCAGCAACATGAAGACTCTCCCTCAACATCTGGGACCAGAAAATTCTAGAACAAAGCCAAGCTCCTGCAGGCAGCCCTGGCCGCCAGAGCTCCTCCCGCCCTGAGACCCTGCTGCGGGCCTCACCTCCAAGTCCTTCTCCAGCTCCAGGCCGGCAGCCATCAGGTTGCTCTCAAACTCCTCCCGCTGCTCCCTCCGCTGCTCCTCAAGGGCATCAAGTGGGCCCAGCTCGATGTCACCAGGGCCTCCAGCCTGGCGCTCCTTGCTTGTCTCCCCATTGGAGATGACGGCCAACGAGTGGCCAGGGGAGCCATGGCCCAGGTGTGCCCCACGTTTCCGATAGTGGTAGGCAAGCACATAGTCGACCTTCCTCTGGTTGTCATGAAAGTGCATGCGACTCAGGCGGGCTTCTGAGGACACGGGCTCGTTGGCATCCAGGTAGTTATTGATGACCTGGCCAGAGATGAGAAGATGGAGGGTGAGGTCGGGTGAATTGGAAGAAAAAGCCAGAGAGGGTCAAAGAGTAGGCTAGAAAGCAAGGCCCTCAGGTCCAGAATGAACCCTGAATCCCCAGTGTAAAGAGAGCACAACCAAAACTCACCTCACACCAGCCCCACAGCCCTCCACCCATTCCTCTCCCTTCACACTTGCTCTGCCATCCACACACATGCATGTGCTCGCGTGTATCATCTGCACTTCCAGCCTTCTGCCCCATGCGGGGCCATGAGCTCACCCTGCATACACACACACACACACACACACACACACCAGCTCCTGCAAATGCACACATGTTCACCTCTGCCTGCACCAGATCTCATGACATGCATGGGGGGTCTGCACACGCATCTGCCCAAGTGCATGCTGACACACACGGCCCTTCATGTGCTCTGTGACCCTCCCACACACACTCACCTCCGTGCAGGTCTGCACAGCAGCCTGCACACACTCTATCTACACACTGAGTACTCACAGGCAGGTTCTCTAGATCCATCGGAACAAAGGCCACTTTCTAGGCGACTCGCCCACCCACAGGAATTTACTCAGCATTGAGCCCTCCACTGAGCCCTCCACATCCTCCTCCTCTTCCTCTCTTTCAGCCCTAGTGAAGCCCCAACTAATGCTGCAGCTGGGGGAACTGGCTCCTGCTCTCCTCCACTCCAGGCTGAGGAGGTGGAAAGAAGGGGAGGAGAGAACAGGCGGGGCTGGGTCCTGCCCCCTCCCTCTGGGTGTTTCCCTGTTTATTACTGGTTTGATACCCAGCTGCCTCAAAGCCAC
Organism: Tympanoctomys barrerae; assembly: GCA_002564285.1. NCBI lineage: Eukaryota > Metazoa > Chordata > Mammalia > Rodentia > Octodontidae > Tympanoctomys > Tympanoctomys barrerae. Next base: position 9,497 of record NDGN011312033.1, read on the forward strand.
CTGAGAGGTCACCTGGGCAACCAGATGAAGTGCCAAGCACAGAGGAGAGCCTCAGGGCTGCCACAGTGAGGCAACAGGTCTCCCAGGGCATAGGAGAGCAGGGACTCTGTGGCTGACAGGTAGGATCACCTGTTGCTCACACCAGACACTTCCTAGACCCTATCTGGCCAGGGCTGCTGGAAAACTGAACCTTACTTAGAAAGCAAGCAGGAAAAAAAGGATACTAACAAAAACCAGGCTTCTCACACATGAGCTCACACACAGAGACCTCAGCTTGAGGGTTCCCAGGTGAAAGGCTCCCTAGGGCCTCTAGCAGGGCTGGCCCATCCCCCAGTACTCACAGAGCTGTTCTGGGGACTCTGAACACCCAGAAACTGGCTGGAGTGTCTGCTGGAGCTGCCCCACAGGGGTGCGGCCCGGGGACCCTGTACCCTGTGGTATCGCTGCCCATGTCTAGGGTCCTGGACCGCTCTGGGTACTGTCCTAGGGCTCAGCCGGCGTGGAGATCCAGGAAGCAGGGGTATATCTGTGAGAGGAAAGCATAAAGGATGGATGCAGAACAACTTCAGATGATGGGAAGGAAGCCTGCAATACAGAGAAACTGAGACACTAAGGGAGCAACAGCCATGGCCTCTAAAAATGGTGCATATTTTCCAGCAACTTTAATTGTCAAGTTCATGTTGGCTGTGGGAGAGTAAAAAGAAGTGTCAACCTTCACTGCGTGAGCACTCGCGCATGCACACACACACACACACACACACACACACACAGCAGGAGGTCTGGATTAACCATCAGGACCTCCTTCCCATCACAGGCGTCATGATCACTGTCCATTGGGCGAGGTGTTCTGGGGCATGCTGGGCAAGTGCTCTACCCCTGGGCCACTGTTGGCCTGGCTCAGCTTTCTCCTTGAGGGCTGGGGGCTGCCCAGGATGGCTGCTGTCTGGCACAGGAAGAAGATCAACAGCACTGAGAATGCCAGAGACAAGTCTCAAATCCATGAAAAGACTGGGGCTTGAAGGCCTCTCCAGGAACAGCCAAGCCAGCAGGCACCCTGGGCACCTACATATTACCAAACAGAAAGCGAAGGAAGATCAATAGCAGAGCCCCAGGAGGCAGGGGCATTCTCCAAATAGGGGGTCCTCCTGTGCCTGCTGCCTGAGCCAAGTCCTCAGTGAAACCCTCAGTGTTGCCCCTGAGGGAAAAGATCCCCATCAGTGATGGAGATGCAGAATATTAGACCTGGGAGAGACAGGAGGTGTGCGAAGCCAGCCCCCCTGGGCACGGAGCGGGGGCCACTGAGCCCCGGACAGAAGCTGGGAGCGACCAAGGACCCCTGAGGAACTCTAGTGAGGCAGCTCAGCCACAGTACCTGGGCTTGCCCTGTCACCAGCCAGCATGGGGACCGCTCTCAGCCTCTTGCTTCTGCTGTAAGATGAGAAAAGTCCCACACTCACAGGATGAAAGCGAAGATGGGAATGAAAGAGCACATGCGAAGCACCCAGCAGAGCCCAGCCTCTGAGAGTGCCCCAGAAGGCAGCGGTCAGGATAATTACAGTTATTCTTCTCTGATGCATGTGCACAGCACTGACCAGGGCTCTTGGAGTGAGTCGCTATACATCCATAGTCTAGCTTATGTTGTATTTTGAGACGGGGTCTTACAAGTTTGCTCAGAGAGGGCTCAAACTTGCCATCTTCCTGCCTCGGCTTCCCAGAGTACAAGATGCATCAACAAGCCCTGCTTTATCATAGCTTCATCTTAAGCTCCCTGTGAGTGGAAATAATACCTTGGACATCCAGCTTAGCCCTTAAGCTTTGGGTAATGAATGAACTACGGGAAACAGTAGCTGTGCTGGATTTCTTGAAACCCAGCTCAGTCACCAAACTGTCCAGCAGCCCCGCTTGGGTTCATCTCGCTGCTGGACAGTTCCTGAACACCCAGGCCATTTGCTCCCCCACACGAGAGCAACATCAGCTCTTTATGAAGCTAGAGCTGAGTGCAAGAAACACGACTGTGGCCCGCAGGGACCGCTTCCCTTGCTTATTTCCATCATGCAGGCTCTAAGCTGTGTTGCGGGAGACTGGACAGTCTAAGGAAGAGGATCTGAGCCTGCAGCTGGGCTGTAAAGGGTGAAAGCAGAGAAAGATCCTCCCTCCCCAGGGAGATAAAGGTGTGGTTTGATCTAAGAGAGATCCTCCCCTGGTCCCATCTTGCTTCATTCCTCTTCCCTGTGCCTTTCTGCAAAGTCGCCCCCACAGTAGTCTGGAGCAGAACTTGGAACAGAAGCACTGTACCCCCATGGAAAGCCTCCAAACTGCCAGTCGGAAAATCCTGACAATACCCAGAATCCCAGCTGGGCAGGCAGTAAAGGTGGTCCCTACTCCAAGGCCGGCCTTTCACCCAGCTGTTTTCGGATCCGCAGCCTTGACAGGAGTGGTGCAGGGTCAGAGGCAGCCCAGTGCAATGGTCAGGTCCCTATGCAAAAGCCACCATCCCCTAAGAGTGGGGTCCCGAGGGCTCGGGTCTGGTCATCCTGGCTGCTCCTCTGCCTCAGGCCAACTTCCCTGCTTCCTAGAGGTTAAGATGCAACCTAGCGCTCAGCCATCCTGCTTTAGAAAGGCACACCAGGTGGCAGTGACGCCAGGAGATGTCTTGGCTTGGGTGGGCAGCTGCAGGAGTATGTGTGACTCCGGCCCTCAGAAAGGGCAGGGCATGGCACACACTCTACTGAACTCCCTAAGGAGCTTAGAAGAGTTGAGCTGGGGGCAATGAGAGACCAAGGGCATGTGCAGAATGCACTCTCTCCGTGCTTCTGGCTCCTGGTACAGGCTTCCTTGAGCAACAGATCCCTGGGCATCGTGGCTGTGAGGGCAGAGCATGGGCTGAGCCCCTCTGCATCATTGTATGTGCTTTCCCCAGGTTTGGGCCCTGGGCCTCTGAGCACACTGTGACTCCACCTGGACACTCTTCCATTCTTAGGGCTGCCGTGACTACCCACTGCCGACAACCCTTGCTGTCCTGCAAACACCGTGTTCTCACACTGCCCGGCCTGCTTGTCACCTACACTGGAATATCTGACTGCCCTTCCAAACCAGCTGTCCAAATCCACACTGATCATCCTGTCCCAGACAGACTCTTGGGTGCTCACCCTACTCACGCTCTACTCAACGCAGTTCCCAAACCAGAAGCCTAGAAGCAGCCTTGCAGCCTCTTCCCTCGGACACCACAGTTAATCCTTCACCAATCCTCTGAGTTTCAGCTCTAAAACATCTGCCCAACACTTCTGCTTTTCACCCCCTGACTCCCACCCTGATGCCAGCCATCTCCCTCACTGGCCTGCATGAGGCTGCTGCCCTCCTCTCAAGATTCCCTGGGGCCCCCATTTCTGCCCAGCCAGGCCCCTCCACCTCTCCACCTCTGTGCTCCCTGTGTGGCCAGCTCTCTGGCCCCAGCCACACTGTTGTGTCCGTGCACCATGCCCCCTCTGGCTTGGACCTCGCATATGCCTATCCCTCTGGCCAGAACACACTTCCCCAACACTTTCATGAGCTGCCTATTATGTTGAGCATTAGAGACGTACAAAGTCCAAAGTAGCATATTTTTGTTTCAAAAGCTGCCTATGAAGATATAAGGTGGGGATATTCAAGCTCTACTCCTGGTGGAGTACTGAGAGCTCCCTCCGCTGGGGTGGTGCAGCATGAGGAGGTAAAGGGCTGGGTGGACCAGGGTGGAGCACTCAGTGGGGTCCTGGTCACTGCGGGAAGAAGACTGTTGATCATCCTGTCAACAGGACTCCTTCTGTGCCCTCAGCCTTCACTTAGCTCACCAAGGGAGCCCCCAGCTGACCACCTCATATGGGACTGGCCCCTCTTTCAACTGTCCTAGGCCCTCCTGAGCCCCTAGAGCATCAGGATGAAAGGAGAGACTCTATGTAGTAAAGAAGCAAATGGATGACATAACCAGAGATCCCTGCTAGGAAGGACAGCACGCCCCGACGCAGCAGCCTTTCCGCACACTCATATTTGCCCCAGTCCGTTCCCTCATCCACCCTCCCAGCAACCTTTCAAGATGATACAATTTCTGACCCACCCCCACTCCGACAGCTCCCCCAGCATTATGTCTTTACCATGAAGCCAAAACTGGTCTACCTATAGTCTTCCCTCTGCACCCACATGTCCACAGGCCCCACAACCTCAGATCCAACCAAACACAAATTAAAATACAAAGTCTGTGTTTAAATTGTTTTTAAAAATACTGGAGTAATCCCCTTCAGTATAACCTCCTTAGTTTCAAGCACGTTATTCCAACCATTGCTGCCACTTCCTGCAGCAGCTGTGCATATCCTTTCTGATAAGCATCTTTAGCTGTGCTGATGTGGCTGCCTCAATGTCTGCATTCATTGAAGACATTCACCTTTCATGGTCATTTTGAATTCAGAGAAGAGCCAGAAGCTGTATGGTGCCAGATCCAAAGAACAAGGTGGATGATAAAACCCAGCATGCTTTCCCAAGCCAGCAATTTGCTGGGTGGCCCTCAGAAGCTCTGCTTTCAGAATGGGGCAAGACAGCACTGACCACCTGCCCCATGCATTAGTGCAAAGGAACTGATTTGCTTACCCAGCTAAGATCACACTGTAGAGCTGCAGGTCCCTGAGACTGCCCTGCGGAGGCAGGTGAAGAAGGGGCAAGATGAGATTTGCAGGGAAAAGAACATCCTGAGACAGGGAAAGCCCCAATCCGAAGGCAAAAGCTGACAGGCCCAGTCCCAAGTCCTCCCATCACCAGTTCTTTGCTGATCTCTTCCCTTGAGGGTACCCAACCAAGGCACCCTTCAGCTTCCTCCTGCCTCCCCATCCCCTGCCAGGCTCTGCCACACTGGTGCCATCATTGTTGGTGGTTTGGTTGATAAGCTAATTTCAGGGTTAGGGAGATGGCTCAGTAGAATAAGTGCTTCCCTGGCAAGTGCAAGGGCCTGAGTTCAATCCC
>NDGN011312042.1:0-14188 GCA_002564285.1 Tympanoctomys barrerae
TTCTTTTCTCTAGTGGCTTTCAGTATATTGTTCTTGTGCTGCATTTCTGGGATCTTGACTATTGTATTTCTGGGTGTATTTTTAATTGGATTGAAGTTATTTGGAGTTTTGTATATTTTGGTTACCTGAATGTGAGATTGTTTCCTCATATTTGCAAAGTTTTTTGCTATTACTTCTGCCCATATTCTTTTTTTTTATCATTTTTTTTACTCCTTCTTTCTCACTGATGCCATTAGTCTCACGTTGTTCATCTTTGCATCGTCTTGCAGATGATGAATTATTTTTCCCTGAATCCTAATTCTTTTTAAGAGATCTTTTCTTACCTTTTTACTAGCTGCAACAGCATCTTCAAGATCTGTGACTCTATCTTCACTTTGAAACAGTTTTGCAAACTTGTGCTTGAAATTTTAGGTTCCTTTATATCCCTTTGACTCTATTTCATGCGATCTAATTCTTTCCGGGATTGCTCTTTGAAGGAATCTGTTGCTTTTCTAATCTCCTTTTATTTTTTTTATCAGTGTCTTCTTGAGAAGCAGTTATTAATTCTTTTACTTCAAAGATTATTTCTGATCTGATTTCCTCTGTATGTTCCTGCATTTGATTCTTTACTTTGGATGCTATGAATTCAGAAATTAATTTTTATTTCAGAAATTAATTCTGGTCTGAGTTCCTCTGTACCTTTTTGTTGTTGTTTCTTTACTTCAGATGCTATTAATTCAGACATTTCAGCTGTGCTATTGTCCCCTGCACTTGTTCTGGGTGGGCTCAGGATCTGAGATTGCATTTTTCTCCTTCTCTTTGTGATTTTGTATAGCACTGTCCTCTGATCTTTGGTACAGTTATAACCCTAGCACCTACTAAAATTTGGGTGCAGTTCTACTAAGTTTGAGTTCATCCAGTTGTGCCTGGCTTGGGTCTGGCTACTATGCTCAACTCCTTTCTGCTGCATCCCTTGGTGGTGAGCCTGTTGTGCCCCTCTGGCAAGATTTTCTGCTTCTGGATTAGCTGGGTGGTTTTGGCCCCTAGTCTCTTTGCAGGGACTTCAGCTGCAGAGCTTCACCCCAGGCCTGTATGCCAGGCCTGGGCTGGGACTGGAAAGTTCCAGGGGGCACAGGAGAGGGCAGAAACTCTCCCACACATTCACTAGGTCTGGGCTTGGGAGGGTCTGGAGGGGTCCTGAGAGTGCAGTGAAAGTTCTCACTCACAGGGCAGGTTGGGCTGGCTCTGGAGGGGTGGAATGGTCTGGGGAGGGTGGTAAAAGGTCTCACTCATGTGGTGGTTCTGGGCTTGGTCCGGAGAGGTCCAGTGGCCACAGGGAAGTGCAGAAGCTCCCCCTCCCCCACTCACTGGGCCTGGGCTTGGTTGGGTCTGGAGGGGTCCCGAGAGCACAGCGGAAGTTCTCACTCATAAAGCAGACTTGGGCTGGCTCTGGAGGGTTTGAGATTCAGTCTTGTGACCATGCACAAGTTGGATCAACTAACAAAAGCAGAGAAGGAAACTCAGAGACTTTCTGTTTTGATCATCAGGCCAATCATTTTAAGAGTTGGCTGACCAGCACCCTCTGGATTTTGGTGTTATCAAGATTAGAATCTTCCTCTGTGAAGACCCCAATACTGTAATCCCCTATTCACCCAGTGAAGATGCAAGAATGTTCTAGAAACATCCACAGAGTTATCAGGGACAGCCAAAGAGCAAAACCTTTCATTGTTTACTATAAGAACAACAAAGGACTGGTTGAAAAGAATTGAACCCCAATTAGGGGATCTATTAAATACAAGTCTTGACCTGTTAAATACCATGCATTATTGTAGGTATGGATATAGAGACTGCAGTTAATTTTGAGCCAGAAAAGAGATGACATTGATTTACTAATACGCTAACATAGAGCAAAGGTGATACTCTTCCTACTCCCAGCAGAAGAGGAATCCCTTTCTTCAGGCTGTCTTTGCTATATCTTAACTCTTTCACTCTTTTCCATGACAAAGTGCTGTCTAGCACTCACTAGTGCTGCTTGCCAAGTAGTTGTTCAGCATGTATTACATGCTAGTACCATCTTGGTCACAGAGAAACAAGGTCCAGTGACATATGGCAATTTATGTGTCACACTGATGGCTGTGTGCAAAGTGAGAGTCGAGTAATTTGTATCTGAAGCAGATAGACCAAGAGATTAACTAATTCATGACTGTAGATTCTCTAAGCTGTCTGTGAGATCACTCATGTGCTTGATATTTCCAAACAGTGTTACGAGACAGTATGGTGTTAGCTTCTAGTAAGTAGGAATAATAAAAACAGAAAATAAGGAACATAAATTGAACCTTAGTAACACTTGTGTTGAAGGCTTTTGTTGTAATGTCTAGTGTCTCTATACAAGAGTCTATAAAATAAATTCTTCATATAATTTAATGTGGGCAAAAATGTCTCTATGTTACCTTACTAGTATAGGATTTAGACAAGTTATAAAATTTTCTTCTCTCATGGGCTATCAGGGTCTCAGGGCTAGGTTTCTGTTGTAGGTACCTATTTTCCTTATTTTATGGCACCTTTTAGAATCTTCTGATCCATAGTCAGACACGTTATCCATTGCACCACTGGCCCTGTCCTTATGGCACCTTTTAAATTAAAAACTGTCTCTTTTATTTTAAACCACCTCAAATAGTTTTTTTTTTTTAAAAAAAACTTGAAATAATATAATGAACAAATGGGTTCTATTAGCATTTCTTTTTCTTGCAATGGTTGGGCAAATTCTTTTAGAACAGAAAAGCAAAACCCCATACTCAAGAAAATCAATTCTCCAGTGGTACATATCTAAATGAAGGTGAGTCTCTTTGGGGCTATAATCTTTGCCTTACTCCTAACACTATTCTTCATGGCTGGACTTCTGCCTGTCCTACAACAGTGATGTCCTCTGTAGTCCTGGAGCCCACAAGAGAGGGCTTTGTTGTGTCATTGTCTCATAGCCTTGAACCCAGATCTTTGTTTTAGAGCTTCCCAATGTTCTACTGATTAAGGATAAGCATTTTTCCCCAGATAACATATATTCATTTATCTAGGTGTCTGTGTTATGTTCCCAGTAGGTAGCACATATCTGTAGACAGTACGGAGTTGTAACCAAGAAAGTATACATTGAAATTTAGGAGTTAACTTTTCCTTGAGGAGGCTACCACTCAGAGAAAAGAGACAAGCGTAATCACCATTGTATTATGGGGTGACATTCTTTGGCCATACAACATAAACAACAACCAAACCCAACCAACCCAACCCAACTCAACCAAACTATCATCATCATCATCATCATCATCATCATCGTCGTCGTCGTCGTCGTCGTCGTCGTCATCGTCGTCGTCATCATCATGAGCAGCAGCAGCAGCAATGCTTTTTCTCTTTCATGATAGGGTTTGTGTTTAAAAAACAGGTGACTTTAAGGGAACTGTTGAGCTGGGGATCAAGATAAAAAGTCTGTGAAAACATCTCAAGTTATATTAATGAAAATCCCAGAGAAAAAATGGAAACTTTTTTTTTTTTTAGGGAAGGGTCTACAGGGTGTTCAGGGCTCACTACTAGATTGGACTCATAGTGATCCGCCTGTTTACAGCCTCCCAAGAGCTGGGATTACAGGTGTGTGCCACTAYGCCCAGTCTCAATTGCTGTCTCAGCGTGCCCTGGGGGTTGGGGCCAGCACAGCAGGCCCGGGATCGAGCCTCCGGTCCATGCTTCTGCTGGCAGGTGCTTTAATCTGCTGCGGTATTTGGCCGGCCCTGGTAATGGAAACTTAAAGGGAATATTTTGAAGAAAAATTCTTCAAAGCTTGAAACTATGGAATGTGCTTTCGATGCCAAACAAAGGTATTGTGTAACAATGCCACCTCAGGATAGTTATCTTGAACAATGTGTTTTTGCTTGACTTTAGTATTTACTATTAGCTAAGGGCTCAAGTTCTGTGATGTTCCATGCTAACTTGTAGATCTCTCATAGCAGAGATGTAAATAATTTCTGTCCATTGGCAAAGATAATTCCAAAGGTTATGGTTTTTAATGTCCTGTGGAACATTAGTCAGCTCTGCATCTAACCCATCAATATAATTCTAAAAGTTCTCATTAAATGCCCATAAATATCCCATTCTCCAAAATGTTCTCTGAACTCGATTTTTCTTACTGTTTCACTCATTAATGAGTTAGTAAATCTTTGTCAGACATTCCTTTTATATTTGTATGAGAGGCGTATTTTTGACTATAAAATTTATGGTTTGACATCATGTATAGCATTTTACACACCTTAGATTATTATTAGTGCAAAATCAATTTCAATTCGCCATTCCTGCTTCATAGAAAACTTTCAGAATCTCTCTCTCCCTCCTGTTTTAATGACTCACATAGGAAGTTGTGTGCTCTGTGGCAGGAGCACCAGAGGGCCTTGCCATCCAATGTCTGATTTTCCATCAGAGAACTCAGCAGCTCTCTTTTTTGCATTTTTAACTTTTGATTTGATCCTGAGGTCCCACTGTAGTTCACAGCAAAGGATGCTTTGTAAGGAGAAACCTTAATGTATTCAGTTTGCTATGGCTGAGAATTCATCTGACATTCCTTCCAAAATCCCTGCCCCAAATGATTACATGTCAGAACCATAAGGAGACAGATGGCGGGACACTATTGTTGGGGTGCTCTGTTTCTTGCATTTGAGTTAGCTGTCTTTTGTCTCAACCATAATAATTATTTCCACTAGGGTATTAGCAACAACTACAGAAAAATAATAAGTATTATTGAGTGGCTACTACATATGAGGCAGGATTCCAAGCACTTTTTGTTATTAGCTCAGACAAATGTAACCACATACTTCCTTAGGAGTGGGCACCAGGGATTGATACTCCAAATAGGCATCAGTCACCTTGAAAGAGTCCAAATGAGTCACAAATCCAACCCCTCTTCTCTATTTATGCCCACTCACTATGTGACTTGCTTCTCCATTTGATTTGATCGATTTTACCTGAGCAATGGTGCTTGTAATCTCATTGGCTGAATGTAGTTTTGTCCCACCTCATGCCCACTTAAGCGAGTTCTCATGTTCTCCACCACCTTAGACCTGCCTCACCATATAGTTTTACTCTATAAAAGTCTCTGGAAGAGACAGCATCCTGGGGACCACCTGCTCGGGGCCCTCCTTCTGTCCCTTTCTTGGACAGATGCTTTCTTTTCCCTAACAAATATATTCTGCTAAAAAAAAAACCAACCCAGGTGAGACTTGAACCATATAGCTGTACAGTGAGGGCAGGATGGTCAAAGCACAACGGGAAGAACCGAGGAAGAAGAATTTGGAGACCAGAAGGGGGAGCCAGGGTTAGGTGACTGAAGTTTCTTCTAAATGTGAAGGGGAAGCCTTTGGAGAAGTTAAGTGGGGAGTGATGTGGTCTGTTTAGGTTCTAAGTAGTTTGCTGTGGCAGCTCTCAGAGAATAGGTGGTAGGGCTATGAGGGGATCGGGCCGAGCAGAGGAGGCTACAGTGGTAGACCTTAGAGAAATGTGGGGATGGCCCCACCCTGTGGAAGTGCTGGGTAGGGCTGGGCTCTATTTTGAAGTCAGAACTTAGTTTGTAGGGTGCTCTTTTAGCCTGAACATACTGGTAGATGATGATTTCAGAAACTTAGAGGAAAAGAAGGAAGGAGGAAAACCAAACACATTGACTTGGACATGTTAAGTTTGTGGTTCCTTTTACAGTTTAGATGTTTAACTTAACCTCTAAGTTTGAAGATACTTTCTAAGTTAAATGTAGATACCTAAGTGGAAATGGATAGATTCCAGAAGTGATTAAAGGCCAGGTTGATGTTAGAGAACTCATTCCACTTGTCACTCTGATGGCTGGATGGCGAACTTTGCTTTGGGGTGCTACTGCTTCTTCTCTCTTTCTTCTTTCATCTCTCAATTCTCTTTCTCTAATCATTCCTAGTAGGGATGACTTGGAATTTACATATGCTCCAGCCAAAATGAATATAGAAGTAAATCTACATATTCTAGAGTTTCACCTGAGGGAAATTTGGAGTGGGGAGAAGGATTATTCAATTAGCACTGTATTGTGAAAAGGGCTGTGGTACAATTTTTTAAACAGTTACAATTTTGAGCCCACTAGTGAGTTGTGAAATCAGTTTAGTGGAAGGTGAAATCAATTTAGTGGGTCACAAACCACTAAATTTGCATTTGATTTTTTTTTTTTTTTTGGTGGAACCGGGGATTTGAACTCAGACTCCTGACTTGCCAGGCAAATGCTTATTCCACTGAGCCATCTCCCCAGCCTCTAACAGCATTTGAAAGAATGAAACAGAATAGAGAATAAAAGTGTATCACACATAATAAGGGCAAGTATTATGTAAAATATGTGAAATTTTGTTTCACCCATACTCATATAGGTCAGGTTGCAGTGTGAAATACATTTCTTGCAGCGAATAGTAGAACTCTCGGAAAGTCTCCGCCACAGGAGAGGTGTGTCTCAAATATTGGCTTACAGATGGAGAATAGTGACGTCGGGGTCTAATGCTGTATGCAGTTAAGGCAGAGTCATACAGCCGTTTGGCATCTTAAGTTTTCTATTTTAAAAAATGGGAATGTGTGTTCTCTCCCTGTGTATGAATCTGATTCTTGTGGTTTTACAAGCTCACAATAAGTTAAAAGGAAAAATGATTTGGAAGGCTGCTCAGTTAGCTCAAAAAGTCTGAAGGAAGAGTTTGAGGAAGAACTCATAGTTTTAGAACCTGGGACTAGATCAGGAGATGCAGTCTCTCTCTCTCTCTCTCTCTCTCTCTCTCTCTCTCTCTCCTCTGTCTCTCTCCTCTCTCTCTCTCTCTCTCTCTCTCTCAGAGACATAGTTTCTCTTCTCTTCTCTCTCTGTGTTTATCTCTATTTCTTTCTCCTCTTTACTTAGTTGCATTCTTTCCTGTGTTAGACAACAGCTGTTTCACATTGCAAAAAATTATGCTGATGATTAGCCATTTGTCCAGTTTCCCTGATTGGTTGAGGGATAGCTTACTCATTGAGAAAGTTTCTTTATGCCAGCCATTCTTTCCTTGAAGTATCATTGGTCATACATACCTTAGCATCATTTTAGCTCTGAGATTTAAAGGCCTGCTAGCTGTAATTAGAATAATCCCAGAGAAAGCCTCTGATTGGTCCACCCCAGTCACTTGCACATCCCTGAGCAATTTCTCTGACCAGTGGAATTTAGATGTGCCACTCTAGGTTTTACATGTAATCCCGTGTGTGTGTGTGTGTGTGTGTGTGTTTGTGTGTGTGTGTGTTCCTCACATGCATGCAGTGAAGAACAATGAGGTAGAAAGAGAGTGGACCTACAGTGTCCTGGAAACTTTCTAAGAATTAAAACAGTTCATGAGAAGTTCTGAACTTGAAATTTACCTTCAGGAATAACTGAAACATCTTTATAGTAAACTAACATCTGTGGAACTAATTCCTGGGTTCATAAAAACAAAATGTGATTAATGCTACAGGAGGTGCCTTACGGGCCCCCACCCTCTGCTTTCCTTGTAGAATGACTTCCAAAGGTCCTCTGTGCATCAATCCTGGCTCAGCTGGGTCTGCATGAAGCTATGTGATTTATTGAATACACCCGCTAAAACAATTGTACATAACAAAGACCCAGAAACTATCCGGGATCCTCAAGTTTCTTAAAAAAAAAAAAGATAAAATCTAAACTCTCCTGTTTTTAAGCTTTAAATTCTTTGTATTTATAATAAGCCTCAGCCTTGGGAAATCATGTTACCTGGTAATGGAGGGGAAAAATTTCTGTAATGCAAATCTCAATGAGGGATGATGAAGTTAAATACCATTAGATTTGTCTAGTTTCCCTACGTGACTGGTTGAGGGATATCTTACTCATTGAGAAAGTTTCTTTATGCCAGCCATTCTTTCCTTGAAGTATTATTTCACTCCCAACAAATCATTTAAATATCTTTCTGCTGCTACAGAGAATGTCCGGCTACCCAAATATTTTCTTGTCAATCTCCTGTAATGTGTTCTGTCACATAGAGCCCTCCTGGGAATGAAACAGGTTTACTTTAACATTTTATGAGATCAACTCCTCTCTATCCAATGGCCAGTCATAGAATAGGATTATTAATATAGAATAAGTAACTGGCAACTGAGTTAGGGGACTGTAATTCCATTGAGAAACTCCTAGATTTTTAAATTAATTTAATGCGTATGAAAGCTCTAAGACTGACAGGAAGGAAGAAGGGCATGTTTTTCCCTTGGTGAGTTGGTACTGCCAGAGCCAACAGTACATCCAGAACTTTCTCCAAGGCTTGTCCACTGGTGGCCTTTGTGAGGATAGATAGCCCTGTCTTTGGTGACCCCTTCTTTTCAGAATGAGGGACAGTGACAGGACTTTGTAGTCCTAGAAGCCCAAGTTAGAATCTCAGGTCTTCCTCATGCTTAATAGTATGATTTTCTCTCATCTGATAAAATTTAGCACTGCTCAGTTTAAATCTGAATTTCAAATAAACAAAAAAATAATTTCTTAGTGTAAGTAATATTCCAAGTATTCCATCATGTAGACTTATACTGAGCATGTTTGTGGTTTGTTCATATTCAAATTTAAAGAGCACCTGGTATTTTCATTTGCTAAGTCTGGCAGCCCTGAGTGTATGTAAACTACACAATCTCTCTTTGTCTTAGGTTCTCTCTCTCTAAAGTGGAATAAGTAATACTCTGCAGAAGCCTGGGTGACATAATTGATTCATTCAGCACATTTCCATGGACTGTTGAGACAGCACAGTGAACAGAATAGATCAGAATCTCTGCTCATGAAGTTTAGATGTCATGGTGGGAAAGGAAAATGACAAAAGAATATAAATAAGCACACCAAATGATGATTTATACTATGGAGAAGAAATAGCAGGGAAATAATTAGGATTGATAATGGGGATTTAGGATTTAAAGTAGATTGGTCAAGGAATACTTTACAAGGAAAGGGATATTTGATTAAAGTGAACAAAGAAGAAAGGAAAGAAGAAGGGAAAGGAATGGAGGAGGTGAAAAGAAGAGACAGGGAGGAAGAGAGGGAAGGAGGAAGCTAGTCTTGAAGACAGCTGGATGGAGATCATTTCAAGCACAGAGACTGGTAAGGGTGACAGCCTTGCAGAGGTGCCTGGCTTATCCAAGGAACCTCAGAAAAGTCAGTGTGACTGTAGAGCTCTGAGCCGGGGGCGGGAGAAGAAGGATATAGGTGAAAAAGGCCTGGCCCATGCTCAGTGCTTTTTATTTCTGCTGTGGTCATTTTGACTGGATGAATGCTAGTTGTTGAGTAGAGAGTTTTCTGGAAGGGTCTTAAGTCTTCCAAGCCTACCTTTAGGGCCTCCGTTTCTCCAGTCACAAAGTAGGCATGAACATAACAGCACAGCTTTCCTGCAAAGTTAGAGTGAAGACCTCTGAGGGGTTTTGTGCAGCACACCCGTATAGTGATGTTATCTAGAGTTGCACGAATCTGATCGCTGTACTTTCCTCACCAGTAGGAAGGGACATAACTAGGTTGTCTCTGTGATCGAATGTGCTTTCTTCCTTTCAGCCAGTAGCTCAGAGCTCCGTGTTGAGAGGCCGGGGAAGGCTGTGCTGGTTAGTTCGCTTCATTCTGCCACAAAGTGCAAGATACAGACTAAGGTCCACTTCTCAGAAAGGTAGCTCAGATGCTGTTAGCTTGTGAGGCATGAAGGCGATGAGTCCCAAGCTTCAGAGTCCAGGCCAGGTGTGGGCAGGGAGCGGCCGGGGCTGGGCTGGGCAGAACACAAGCGCTGCAGTAGTTAGGTGAGGCAGAGATTAGGGCTGGGATTGGTACAGGGTTTTTGATGGAGCAGTTTAGTAGCAAGGCCAGTCAGACAGTTTGTGACAGAGACTCCAGGAGCTGAGGCAAGGAGAGAAGGTGAAGGTGAGGGCCCAAATGCCTGGATCCCAGACACGGCATTGTTTCCTAACAAAAAATGGAATGGGAGGCCGATGAGATAGATCAGCAGACTAAAGCACCTGCTTAGGAAGCTTAGGGAAGCGCAGGGATCATGGTTCGATCCCTCACACCATATGTGGCTCTAGCCCCATCCCCAGGGTAGGCTGAGCCTGTCACAGAGGGCATAGTGGAGCATACCTACAATCCCAGCCCTGGGGAGGCTGAAAACAGGAGGATCATCATGAGTCCAAGCTGCNTAGTGATACTCTGTAACAACCAAATACATTAAAAAAACAGACAAACAAAAAACCGGAATGGGCTGAGTGCTTAAGCCAGTTTTCTATTTAATATTGAAAACTCCCTCTCTCAGAATGCCCTGGAGATTGTGGTAAAGTGCTGATTACTGGGTCCCACTGACTTAGACACAGTGGGTTTGGCTTCAAAAGAACCCTGACGGGCGCATCTGCAGTCTAATCTGAGACCTTTATGTGGAGGGAGATGTGCTTACCTGTTGCAGTGAGGCATGAAGGATCAGAGAATTTTTTTTTAACTTCCACAGAAAAATCTTGTTGTAATTTGTGTTTTCCTGCCAATTATCTCCTTATTGTCTCTACACAGTTATTTAATTTTTTGTGACTATTAATCTTGATTCTTTTAACTAAATTAAAATGAGTTGATGATTAGGGATCATGTCTTTTACTTCTTCGTGTCCTTCTTCAGGTAGTACTGAATTTAGTGCTGTGCCTGTGGGATTGTGCTAGCTAACTTCTGTTTTCAAGGATTAATTACACGGCTGTCCTTGCTCCCACCTTACCTGTGATCAACAATTTTGCAAATGTGCTGATGGTCTTGGAGAGCCAGGATGATATGATGTGGATGCATCTGCAGAAAAGTTGTCTCATTATTTGTAAAATGCCTTATTGCAATGGTTTTCATCTTGGCCACATCATACTGCATTTAAAACTCCTGATGCTCAAGCCATATCCAAGACTAACTAATTAAGAATCTCTGAGGGTAAGATACAAGAACTACTGGAAAGGGAAGAGGAGTGTCCCCAGAATCTGGGAGGCTAGCAGAGAAGCCTTTGCAGAGCAAGCGTTTGATTCTTAAATTGGAGTTTTGAGGTGCTCAGATCTCGGGGGGTGGCACTGCTGGTTGGCACTCTGAGCTTTAGAAGGGCACAGCTATCCATGCAGCTAGGAATGCTTGTTTGGTACCATGGCAGCCATAAAGGCAAGGCCAGTTGGTATTCAGATTACGAGGGGGAGGGTTGGGTCATTCTCATGACTGCTTCTAGCACTGCTGAAGGGTGTCGGCAGGCTGAGGCCACAAAAGCCAAACGAGTTAGGACACTGGAACCATAGATTTCCTGTGCTTCTCAGTGGTGCTGGAGCTGAAAGCAGAGCTCAATCTCTTCTCTCTTCCTCTTTTCTTCTAAGTTCAGGTAGAAACCAATGGTAAGCTACTTGGCAATGCATTCTTGAAAGTGGTACAGATTGAGTGACGCATGACAGGAAGATGGAAGAATGGACCCAGGGCTGATAAGCCACAGACAATGACTTGGTCCTTTCCCCCATCACTGGGACAAATACCCTACACCCACAATTTCAAGGAGGAGAGATTTATTTTTGGTGCATGTTTTCAGTCAGGGCTTTGCTAGCTTCGGGGTAGAAAGAGCATAATGGAAGGATCTGCATGGAGGGACAATCACTTGCACGGTGGCAGGTAGTAAGCAGAGAGGGGAGGGTGGCTGCGGGGACAGAGAAGCATCTTTCCTGTTGACTCCCATCTGCTGCGTCACCTCTTACAGTACACCCTGCTCTGATCTCATCCTTGGATGAGCAATGTGGCCCCAGGCTCCAGTCGCTCCCCAAAGCCCAACCTCTGAGAATCTATGGTTTAAACCCTAATGCGCAATAACCTGCATGGCCAGCTAGAAAGGGTAACACTGATGCTGGGACTCAGGCAGCCTCGCTTCAGGCCACCCTAGCCTTTACACTTTCCTGGAGCTCGCGGTGGCTGTGACCTGAGCATTCATGTCCCCTCCACAATCTGTGCTAAAACTTAATATCCCTTGTGGTGGTAGGAGCTGAAGCCTTTGAGGAAGTGAGTGCCTTGAGGGCGCTGCAGTCATGAAAGAATTGGTGCCTTATAAAGGGGCCCAAGAGTAGTTCTCTGGGCTTCTGTACCCTCTGCAAGGGCAGGACACAGAGCTCCTCTCTTCTGGTATTTGGGGGTAGACGGCCAAAGTGCCATATTGGAAGGAGAAAGCAGTCCTCATCAGACACCAGTCCTGCTGGGTTCCTGATGATTTATTACTTGGCATTTTGTTACAGCAGCACGGAGGCACTAAGACACTCATCTTACCTGGTCTCTTTTTGTTGTTGTTTTTCTTGGGAGCTGAGAGAGACAGAGGGAAAACAGCATCTATTCCTGGCTTGGGCATCCACTGCTGTCTGGGTGGAATAAAACCCTCGAGAGAGATAGTATAACAGTACTGGCACAACAGGGGTGTGGAGCAAGTTCCTTCTTTGACAGTGACACTGAAAAGGCATCGGCATGCTTATTGTTCCTCAAACTGGAAATATAAAGAGTGACCTCTAGTATTCTTTTTTTTTGTTGTTGCGGGTGGGGACCTCATCTGTGTGGGCCCAAAAGACCCATGCATTGGAGAACATCTGCTGGCAGTCAGTGGAAGATACAGATGCAGTTTTCAAATGCAAATGTCAAGGCAGTAGGGGATGGTGGGGAGTGTAGAATGAAGGCCTCCAGGGGATAGATGGAGACCTCAAAGTGTATCACTGAGGCACATGAATATAGGCACCATGAGAGAGATGGGGGACCGAGTGGAAGGCTGCTCTCTACTGGGGATGGTGCTTTGACAAACAAAGAAGATATCCACTTGCTGCAGCAGCTATAAAAGGAAGAGGAAGCAACACAGTGAAGAAGGAAGTGTAGGAAGAAAAGAGCAGATAATATTACCTGCAGGTGATCAGAGTGATAACACTACTTGTTGTAGGCCTAGGGAAATACTCGTGAGCCAAACAGAAGCAAGGACTACCTCGGTGACCCAAGTGGGTCTGTTTCACAGCTAAAAGCGACTGAAAGGCTATGAAATGAGCCTGAGGTATCAAGACATTCACCAATTTGTAGAAAAACTGTTTGGCAGAGCATGATTGGTGGTAGCTACTAGAAAAACAAAGTAACTCATGCTTCTACCTTGACAAGTTCAAACTTTTCAGCCCACCCAGCCATGGTTTATAACACTTATAAATCCCAGGGTCCATCTGGCTCAGTCTGAGAGCCACGTCTTGTTCAAGGATCACATTTTTGAAGCCAAAAGTAATTAGGAATTCTCCATTTGAATTTTGGAAATCTGTGATAGGCTTTCAAGACTGCAGCCCGCAGCAGCTCTTCTCAGTCACCCCCTCACACATTGTGGTTGCTCCAGAGCCCCTCTCTTCATATCAGTTAGAAATTTCTTTATCTTCAGCACACTCTACTGCTCCTCTCTACTTTCTACATTCTTCTCCTCAGCTTTTTGTTACATAAACCATCATTAACCTTTGACCTTTCCCCCCCTTACTCTTCTTTTCTTTTGTTTTCTTTTCCCTATTCTCTCTCTTCTGCACCTAAAAAGTACAAAGAACCATTAGAAGAAGATGAACTCACCAAGGTGGATGCTACTGAGATGCCAATGCTGGGCACAAGGAGAGAAAAGAAGGGCAATTCTCTCTGTCAGGTAAGTGATGCTATTGGTGCGGGGGCTGGAGCAACCACGCATCCTCAAACATAGCAAATTTTTATTTAGCATCAATGAAAAATGTTAAAATGTCCTGTTACAGTTTACAAAAAAATTATTTACCATGCCCTAGTGGATTCTCAAAACCCTGCCAATGTGAATATGCCCATTACAGTGGTAAGAAAAGTTGGCTCTGAGAGGCTGACTGAAAATGATTTGCAGAGCAGAAACTCAGAATTTGAACCCAGAACATCTGACAAGGCCCAGAGCTTGTTCTCCCCTGCCATGTTCTCTCTAATATCTGCTTTTCTTTTTGCTGCTGTTGTTCTGTTGGTGTCACTTATATCTCTTTCCTCTGCTATTTTGGAACTGCTGGCAATTTTCTTTTTCATTTAAAGCTGCATGCTTCTTATTGGGCAGGAAGCAATAAAGACTAAAACGTTTCAAAGAAGAACGTTTCTTCTTCTTCTTCTTCTTCTTCTTCTTCTTCTTCTTCTTCTTCTTCTTCTTCTTCT
>NDGN011312054.1:0-18732 GCA_002564285.1 Tympanoctomys barrerae
GTCCCCACCCCATGACTGCATGAGGCTTTGGGGGGACAACTAGACACAAACCATAACACCAGGATAGCAGAAAAGAAAAATTAAATGTCTTCAAGGTATTTTTAATGCAATTTAATTTGAGGGCAATTTACAGAGGTGAATTAGGGGACATGTTAAAAGAGAAAATATTTCTGAGGAAATTTCAAGAGAATGATGATGACAACTAGTTTATTAAACATATATTAAATACCTATGAACACGAGGTAAAGGTTTGGGGTGCCAAACACTGGTCTAGGACCTACAAATATAAGCAGCAAACCAAAAGGTCCCTTCTCAGAAGTCTATCCCACTGCAAGGGCAAGCAGAGCCTAAACAGGTACATGAGCGGTCGTGTCTGCAAGTGTGTGTGTTAAAAACACATCGAGTAAGCCTCAGCTTCCAGTCATGACAGGATTCTAGACGACCCCAACAAGACTACAGAAATAAAGGAAGTGATGGTTTTTAAACTAGACAATAATCTCTTGGACCCCGATGCCACGGAGAAAGGAGACAAGCAGGACGAGCCCTGGCCAGCACAGCTGTCCCTGTGGAGGTGAAGGAAGGGACAGCGAAGCCAGGCAGGCGGGCGGGCTCAGCCGGGAAGGCTGGGTCAGCACAAAGGAGCACTCCGGGACTGGCGCAGGGGTCCGCTCGGCTCTGCCTGACCTCTAGCAGGGCTGCGTTCAGGTGGACGTCAACAGCTAACTTCTGGGAAAAGAACCAGGGAGCCATTAATGAAACAAATCCCATCAGACCTCATAAACAGATAGGAACTTGTGTAAACACTGGTGCACGTACTAAAAATATACCTGGTGGGCTTCTTTTCTCAACCCCGACAGACTAACAGAATTCACACTTGCCAGAGTGGAGATGTGGTCCACCCTTGGTGTCTCACGTCTTCCCAGTAACAGAGTCGGCCTAGTTAAGAGACTACTCTAGAACATGCTCATTCACTTCCTAAAAAAGTCCCCCAAGTAGTACCTCCTGAAGTAATGCTGTATACTCTTTAGACCTGTACAACAGCCACCAGAAAGTCTCAAGTTTCAGGATACAATGAACATTTCTAGACATATGCAGGAGGAAAACGTGACCCTAGGCAAAGGAAATGTCAGCCAATAGAAAACCACAGAAATGATGGCAACAGCCAGGAAAATGTTAGAGTGGCTGGAATAAAACTATTCATAATGCTTCAGGATATAAAATACAACATGACTGTAAAATGAAAATAAATGAAAATCATAAAACAAAATTTCTAGACATAAAAATGGAATATGCAAAGTCAAACATTGATCAGGTAGATTTAGCATCAGAAGGGCTGGCCAAATAGCTCAGCAGATTAATGTGCCTGCAAGCAGGTGCAGGTGCAGAGGCTGGGGGTTCGATCCCCAGGCCTGCTGTGCCAGCCCTGCCCCCAGGCTGTGCTGAGATTGCAATTGAGACTAGGCGTGGTGGCACACACCTATAATCCCAGCTCTTGGGAGGCTGTAAACAGGCGGATCACTACAGGTCTGATCTAGTAGTGAGACCCCGAACACCCTGTAGACCCTTCCCTAAAATTACAAAAAATAAAAATAAGTAAATAAATAAATAAAAAGATTTAGTATCAGATTAGTTACTTGAGGTAAAACAGACATAAGCAAAGCACACAGAAAAAAATAATGGAAAAGATAAATACCCAGAGCATCAGCATCCAGTAGCAGGTTGTCCAGGCCCCTAATCAGTGTGTCAACTTCTGGCCAAGATGTGCCGCCTGCTTGGAATGAAGACGCACACACGAGGTGCACGAAACTGCTTTCAAGACAATGAGTATCAGGAAACTACACACAGTGGTGCTGTAGTCACAGGAAACAGAGACATTGCGCTCCACACCACCCTGCCTTGGTGCCCCAGAGCACTTCCATATGGATTCTTGCAGGCTCTCACCCAGCTGAGCCCTCCAGTCGGAGCAAGGAAGACCTGTAGTCCAGGGTAGGCCACTACGGGGAGAGAGCACCAGCTCTGGGACCCTCAGGAGAGTCCGCTCCAGTCTTCCCCAGCCCTGATCAGCAAATTCAGAGAGGGGCAGTAGCGCAGGGCAGGAATAGCTCCAGAAGGATGAGATACCAGTATTCCCAGTGCCCGAGGTGGTTGGGAACAGCACCAGGCTGAGAGCAAAGGTCCCGAGGTGCTAGGATCTCAGACAGGGTAGTGCTTGGAAGACCTGGGGCCCAGAGTGTGGAGCACGTCTTAGATTACATGGTGTCTGGTCCTTTCTAGCAAATTTCAAATGCAAGTTATAAAAACATCAGTTTTCAAATGCCAAAGCAAGGGCTGGGCACATAGCTCAGTGACATAAGCACCTGCCTGGCAAGCACAAGGTCCTGAGTTCAGCTCCCAGTACTGAAAAACAAAAAGCACCAAGTGCCAAAACAAACCTCACAAATATTTATAGGAATATAAAGATAGCCAACCTCTCATGAGATAAAACTTACTCTGTAACTTCCAATGAAAACATTACCAGGCATGCAAACAGACAGGAGAATACATATGATCTTTAATGGGGAGAAAGCTCAGTCCATACAGGCAATGAGCTGACAGAGGTGACAGAACTAACAGGTGAGGACATGAAAATGGTTATTATAATTTTAGCTTGCACATTAAGAAGCTCAGGAAGCTCAGAGAACTACTGAAAAGGTAAAAATACATGGAAAGTTTTCAGCACACAAATAGAAGTTTCAATTGGTTGAAAACTCAAGAGCTTTGGATCTAGGAGCTCATTAAGTGGCAAGTATAGGAAACATGAAGGTCAGGCTTGGTGGTGTGCACTGTGATCCTAGCAGTGTGGAGGCCGAGGCAGGAAGATCACAAATTTGAGAGCACCAAATCCTAACCACTAGGCCACCAGGGAAGATGGATCTCAAATTTGAGACTAGCCTGAAACCCAGGGAATGAATCCTGTGTCAAAAACCAAAACGAAATACGAACAAACAAGAAAGATGAAGAAAACTACCATGGCACACGATGATCACATTGCTTGAACTACTGATAAAGAATACAGAGGAACAAAGAAAGGAATATCTTTTGTTTAAGGTTTTTTTTTTCCAGACACAATGGAATCCAAAAAACAATAGAACAGCATCTTTGTGTTAGATAGGAACGCACACAATGCAATTGACCACACCAGGCATTCTGACATGAGATTTATTGGAGATAGGAGTATGTAGGCAGGTTGTCTCCTGGACCAAGACAGCAGTGAACAAAGCAAAGCACAGGGGTTTTAAGGGGTTGCAGGGTAGGGTTCTGGGCTGGAACAGCCGAAGTACAGCTAATCTTGGCAGGGCTACTCGGTCTGTGGGGCACTTCCGATGTTAAGGAAGGATTTTCTGTGGTTGCCTGCTCAGGTCAAAGTCAGGCGGATTTAGGGTTTGTTCTGCGGTTTTGGGCTTGGCCCTTTGTGGGGCCAAGAGGCAGATTTTGAGGGCGGGGTGTCCAGGAAATTTTGAGTCCTAATCTATCACTGTTAAAAAAAAAAAAAAAAACCTTTCAAAGTAGAAGGATGCACCCAGTGAAAATATCTTTCAAAATCGGGAAATCGAGTTTTTCAGACAGAAAAAAGAGAAAAGAGGCTATCGGGTCTCTTCACAGGGTCCACCCTATAGTGCAGGGCGTATTTTTATTTTTTCTTCCCTTTTGCCTCCTTTCACTTGGCCCTCTGCAGAAACACTTTCTCCGAATCTTCCCCTCTAATTTTAATAAGTAATACTTTGCCACAAAAAGAAAAATAAAAGATTAGTCAGCAGCAGTCTTAACCTACAAGAACCACTGAAGGACGTTCTCAAAGTAGGAAAAAAGATACCAGGTGGAAGCACAAATCTATGCAAAGCAAGGAAGACCTCAAGAAGGGCTCCAAGGCTAAACAGAAGACTTCCTGTTTTGGAACTCTCTTCACAGATGATTGTTGTTTATAACAAACAATGACAATAACATGACAACAGCAGAAAGGCCTAATATTTTCAACTGACACACAGTAATGGTGCATATTTATGGAGTATTGGGTGGTTTTTTTCCCCCTTGAAGGAGAGTTCTTGCCATGTTGCTTGCTCCAGTTGACCTTAAACTCCTGGGGTCAAGAAATCCTCCCATCTCAACCTCCTGAGTGGGTGGATTACAGGTGTGCGCCCAACACCCAGTGTGCACTGTGTTATCTTGGTCTATGTGTCAAAAAGTAATGACTACATCCGGGTGACTAGCATAGCCATCACCTCCAACAATTGCCATTTTTTTGTACTGAGAAAATTCAATATCCTCATTTTCCTCTAATTTTCAATAATTTCAATCCATCAAATACAGAGGCCCAGGTGTATTTCTTTCTCCTCCTCCATCAGTTGATGGTTTGGCTGAGAACAAACAGCAAGGTAGGCTATTATTAAACCATACCCTTTATTCTTTAAGTTCCTTCTTGCCTGCCTCCTCCCACTTCTCCTTTCATCTATTTTCTTCCTCCAAAAAACTAATATTTTTAATTTTAAAGAAAAAAAATGGGGCCAGGGAGATGGCTCAGTAGAATAAGTACTTCCCTGGCAAGTGCAAAGGCCTGAGTTCAATCCCTGGTTCTGCCAAAAAAAAAAAAAAAAAAAAAAAAAAATCAATATCCTCTTTTTAAGTATATGGTTTTGTTAACAATAGCTGCCCTGTATTACAGAACATTAGCATGCAATCTATAGATTTAAAAGATATTAAGTGAAACTATTATAATAGTATAAACAACTTTATGCCAAGAAGTTCAACAACTTATATTTGAAGGATAAGTCCCCTTTAAGACACAACCTATTAGAAAAAGAAATATAACCTGACTAGCATTTACACATGAAAGAAACTGAATTCTTTCCAAAGTGAAAACTCCAGGGGGGAGGAAAATGACCTCACGAGAGAATTCTAAAGATGAAAAAGTAATACCAAGTCTTCACAAACTCTTACAGATAATTGAAGAGAACAGCATTACCTGAAAACAAAATGAGACAGAAGGGAAAAAAAAACCGCAGGCCTATATGGCACATTTATGCAGACAGAATATTCTTGAAATTTTAGCAGACCAAATGCAACCATACAGAACAAATAACCAATGCCAGTTTGGGGCTCATCTAGGGACCAGGAAGATATGAAATCTGAAAGCAACTCATCAGTGGAATTCACCACAGAGACGAGGAAGTGTAACCTACAGCGTCACTGAAATAGCTGCCAAAAGCTCTCGACAAATCCACTGTCCATTCCTAGAAATAAAAAGCCTCTCAGTAAAATTAGTACTAGAAAGGCGTTCCTCAGCCTGCACGTGGGCTCCAGGAAAACCTGCTGGCCCCACATTTAATGGTCTGACAGAAAGTTCTTTCTCTGGAAGATGAAAAACAAGACTTCACCGCGTTAGTTAGTGCCGTCCTGCAGATTCTAATTAGAGCGCCGAGAAACAGGCAGGCCACCCACACCAGAACTCTTCGTCTCTGTGTAGACAATGTTGACCAGCTTTGTACAAAATCCCATCAAATACAGAAAAAGCTACTAAAAAAGGGTGAGCTCGGCAGTGTCACACCAACAGCGAGGAACGAAACCCACAATATTAACAAAATCACTTATAGAACCATCAAACACGAAGCTCCTCACAAGAATAAATCTAACAAACACTAAAACCTAAATTAGCAGAAGGATGCAACATGCTCAAGCATGAGAAGACACAACGTCTCAAATGTCAAATCGCCCTCAAAGTAACCTACAGATTCAACACAGTCTCGTTCAAAATCCTAGCAGGCTTTTTTTTTATAGAAACCGGTATGCAAAGGCTGGGGCTGCAGCTCAGGGCCAGAGCGTCTGTCGGCAAGCATGAGGTTGTACGTTTCATCACTGGTACTGAAAAAGAAAGAAAGGAAGGAGGGAGGTAGGGAAGGAAGGAAGGAAGGGAGAGAAAAAGAGCGAAACATGAAAGTCCACCCATTTGCACTATTTGCCTTCTGACTTTCTATGAAGCATAAGATTTTATTTTTTCTGTTTTTGTTTTTTTATTTATGTATTTGGTACAAGGTCTCACTACACAGCTTCGACTCATGGTGATCCTCCTGTTTTCAGCTTTCCCAGCGCTGGGATTTCAGGTGTGTGCACCATGCCCGGATTTGTTCGCTGGCTCAGCGCGCCCAGTGGAGGGGCCAGACCGGTATGTGGCACCAGGGATCGAACCCTGATTCCTGCACTTGCCAAGGCAAGTGCTTAGTTTGCTGAGCTATCTCGCCAGCCCTAAAGCATGAGTATCGAAGCAGCATGACCTTATCCTAAGCACAGCCACAGACAGGTGAGAGCCCAAAATAGTCCTCCATGAAGTGTTGCTTATTTTTAACACTTTTTTCAATAAATGGTGTTCCATTAAAGTTTCATAAGCAGAAATACCTCATACCATACAGTAAGCTTAATTCAAAATAAATCACTGGCATAAATGTAAAGTCTAAAGCCCTGTAAAACTCCTTAGACTGGCGAGATAGCTCAGTGGACTAAGCGCCTGCTCAGGCCAGCACAGGGACCAGGTTCGATCCTTTGCACCACACACTGTGCTGGCCTGCCTCTGGGCACGTTGATCCAGCCAAAACCAGGCGGGGTAGTGCATGCCTGTAATCCCAGCTCTGGGGAGGCTAAAAACAGGAGGAGCACTATAACACCAAGCTGCGTGGTGAGATTCTATATCAAATACATAAAAAAGTTAAATTAAATTTAAAAAATGAAAATTAAAAAAACTCCTTGAAGGAAACATAGAAGATAAAAATCTTCAGGACCTTGGGTTAAGCAAAATGGGAGACAAGTATAATCCATGAAATAAAATGGACTTAGTTCTTTCTGCTCTTCTAATGGCTGGGTTGAAGCCTAGAGACTTCTAAAGAAAAGACAGAAAGATGAAGGAACCGATGATAAGAAAGCCCTGGCAGACCGCAAAGCCAAGAAAGCGCTGCTGTCCAGAACGCGCCGAGGATGTTTATAACCCAGTAACACACAGCCAACACCTGAGCTTTAAAACGAGTTAAGTATCTGAGCAGAGCAGGAATCAGAAAAGCAAACTGTGCAGACTTTTAATCCCAAACCTAGAGGGGACTGTACAGACCAAGAAGAACAGTCAGTACCGCTTTCTCAAAGAAACTCTCCCCAATCTCAGCAGCTGAGAGGGGCGTGCCCAGGAGGAGGAGCACCTCCAGCCCCGGTCCCTCTGCCTTGAGGGCAGGAGAACCTCAACTGTCCGACTTTACACTGATGGTGTTAGATCTCTCCCGACACTTCATGGTGGACTGAACATCTCTCATATCAAATGAATGGTAATTATAGGTGGAAACAACGTTTTAAATGAATGCCATATTGCCAAAACATTTTAGAAAATTATTTGATAAGATTAATTTAGCATTAATTTAGCATTTCTTCTTTCTTTTTTTTTTGTATTTTAATACAGGGTCTACAAGTCCAATGTATGTAGTGATTCTCCTGTTTTCAGCCTCCCAAACACTGGGATTACAGGCCCTCATCACCATGCCCAGTCTCAATCACAGTCTCAGTGCACCCTGGGGGCAGGGCCGGCGCCATACGCCTGGTATCGAACCCTGGCTAATAAGTCTGCCTAAGCATGTGCTTTAAATCACCGCGCTATTTGGCCAGCCCTAGTTTTCTTTTCAAATTTCAAAATAAAAGATAACTAAGAGGAAACAGGTAATTATATTGTTTAGCAAACAGAAGGAGGGAGGAGAGAAGAGAGACAAGGGAACATAAAAAAAAATTAAGATGTATTATGTATGTGCGCCAGCCAGCTCCACACGGTGACTGTAATCATTATGCAGTGCAATCATGCGCTAATGAAATTTTTGAAAAAAAATTTAAATTCTAGATTTTATTAAACAAATACTTTTTCCTTCTCCTTCCAAGCATCATCCTTTTCCTTTAAACAAGGTTCATTTAACAGCAAAACAAAATAAAAAAACAACTTGTTCCTAAAAGCATTATCTAAAGTGAATCACTCCTCTCCCGTTTCCCCTCTCCTAGGTCAAATTGCAGAAATCTGTTCCAGGCAGGGCCCGGTCCAAGAAGATAAGGAAGCTCTGCTATTACGGGAGCGTGACGGAAGCAGAGCCCTGGGAGGGGGACCCGGTGGCCTTCCAGGGCGACCCCGAGTCCTTCAGTCACTTGCACTGCCTCTGAGTCAGCAGCCAGCCACACCTGGCTCATCCACATCCAGGGCAGAAGCCTTGGGGCGAAAGAACCGGAAGGAGGGGAGCGCGGCTGGCAGCCGTCCTTCTTTCCTTCTAGCTTCAGAGACAAGCGCCAAACAGCCTCAAAGGAAGCTGAGGCCCAAAGAGGAACACAAGGCTCTTTCACAAAGCAGGACGGTTTCCCAAGTGAATGCATCTTAGCAGAACAAGCTAATGCTAAATAGCGCCTTAATGGGGACAAACCCACAGGAAACAATTAGGCCCCAAAGGCTCTTTATTTTCAATAAATACCTTTGCCAGATACATATATATTAATCTGCTCTCCTGAGCGGCGAAGTCTGCCTGAATTATTTTACCACCGTTCCCAGATTACAGAATCCTCCGCCTAGAGGACACCTGGGAAATGTTTGTCTTTGTCATTTGTATTCTTGTTTTCTTTCTTCATTTGGTAAAGTGTCGCTACGAGCTCGGGCTTGATCCCCATCTCAGCCTCCCAGCCCTGGGATTACAGGCGTGCGCCACCACACCCAGTTTCGGGATACTTGGCACCGGGGCTGGCACGGCATGTGGTACCAGGTATCAAATCTGAGTCCTTGCGCTTGCCAGGCAGGCGTTTAGGCCGCCGAGCTACCTCCCCAGCCCCACTGGTATTATTCTTGTTCATTAGTATTGTTTATAGTTTTTGTTAAACTTTGTCTAATTATTTTGTGCGTTTTGTGTACATGTGTGCAAAAATGAGAAAGAAAACTAAGCGTTTGACCCTGCAGCGAAACTTGGCGGCTCCCGTTCACCAGTCTGGGGGTCTCTACAACGGATGAGCTAGCCACGCTCAGGATCTAAGGCCTGCGGAGCGTTGGGAGGCTGGCTCTCGGGGAAAATGAGGACAACACGGGGCTTAACAGAATTCAGAGAAAAGAAGGGACACCGGCTGCCAGATGAGTGCGCTGGGGTGGTGCCGTGAAGCGAGGGTGCCACGGGGCTGCCTTTACAGGTCTGCGCGTGGGGTGAAGGGGAGTGGCGCACGCGCGGCAGTGCTGAGCTGGGACGAGCCTGCGCGCCCGCTCTGAATGCTGGGGCTGGAGGGTTTTAGAACAGGAGAGGCTGACAGGCTGTCCTGGGGAGGCGCTGGCAGCCCAGGCGGGGCGGCGAGGGACCAGCCTACCCGAGGAAGCTCCATTTTCCCCAGTCAGGAATAAAGAGGAGGAAGGTGAAGTTGCTAACAGATGCGTTTGTGGAGCCCGTGGGGTCTCGATGTTCTATAGCAAATGAATAAGGGAACCTGAGGACATTTGTGGTGAGCGGGTGCTCCACCAGCAAGCAGCAGGCCTGCAGATCCACCCCAGCAACGCAGAAAAGTCTGGATGTGCTTGTATTTTTCTGTCTACAAAGTGGGGGGTGTGTGTGTGTGTGTGTGTGTGTGTGCGCGCGCGTGGGCGTGCGCGCGCACACGCACGCACGCTACTACACAAAAACCTCTTCCTTTCGGTCCACCCACCATGCCTGCTACTCCTGGTAGATGCTCTTGCTAGGTCTTGTGGGCCACTTGGAAGATCACATTAGTGTAGGGCCATACGGTTTGCTAAGCCTTTCTCTTATCCTCCTGCCAAACTATACATACATACACACGCACGCACGCATGGAATCCCCAGGGCTTTAGATATGACAGTCCAGTGTGGTTTGCATTTAGCCTCCAATGTCATACATGAAGCACATGGCTATGTTTTCAAACTTTCCGTGGACATTGTAGGCAGCATCCAGGGGTGCACAGTGTTGGGGTAACCCTGGGTTGGGTCACTTTCTAAGCTAGGCCATTCACAGGCAGGTGGTAGCCATTCCACCAAGATGGTGGAGTGACCGGAAGAGGGCTCAGCTGACTGCACCTCGGACACACCAACTTGCTGCTGGTCCTGGAAAGATAGCGACTGGACCCCGCCACGTGCCTGTGGT
This sequence comes from Tympanoctomys barrerae, assembly GCA_002564285.1. Taxonomy (NCBI): domain Eukaryota; kingdom Metazoa; phylum Chordata; class Mammalia; order Rodentia; family Octodontidae; genus Tympanoctomys; species Tympanoctomys barrerae. The sequence goes on from NDGN011312054.1 coordinate 10,167, forward strand.
CAGTCATGGGCCCATCTGCAGTGCACATGGGCATGACAGAGGGACAGAGATCCACGGCCCACAAGGCTGCAAACATTCACTGCTGGTGTGTTCAGGAAAAGCTTGTCTCCACAGATCTATATCCAGAGTGTGCGGCTCTCATATGCCTGCCTAGGACACATGGAGAGGAACCCTAGGAACTCGGGGGTCCCTGAAAACCCTAGCAGGGGCAGCACTCCCTCTGCATTTCCCTTCCCTCCTGCACTACTGAGACTCGACTCTTTCTAGAAAGAATTCTTGCCCGTTTCTTCCTCACTAAAATGCACTGGTGCTCATTCTGTGTGTCAGATCTTTGCATGAAGGTCCGTTTGCCCAGAGAAGGCCTCTAAGATTCACGCCTGCAATCAGAAAGCCAGGTTTAATACACCAAGCACCCAAGAAAATACTCCTGTGACCACCTGGGAAAATGAAACTTAAATGATTCATCTTTCTGAAGCTGATGGCTTCAGAAAATGTGTTTACTTTTTAGCCTTTCCTTGTGCATCTAGGAGAGATCTGCAATGGATCACTTGATTTTAGAAGTCAAAGGCTCAAACTGTGGTAATCAGAATGTGAGATCTGGAAGCAGCTTGAGGCTAAGCTACAGCATTTCAAGGAAAACCTGAAAGACAGTGTAAAGCTGCTTAAACCACAGGTTCCAAAAGACAGTGTGCTCAAAACAGAAGAACTGGCACCTGGCTGGGCCCTGCAAGCTCTTGCGGCGGGGTCTTGGGGACCACGCCCAGGTTCCTGCTGCACGCTGGAGGTCAGGGCGCCAAAGCAGCAATTTCTTCAGTGCTTGTGAAGTTAGAAGCAGGAATCAAAGTCACTGAGATTCACTTTAGTGCCTTGAGAAGGAAAGAGTGAAGGAGCCCAAAATTCAGTAGTCTGCCAAGAAAGTGAGTCCCGGAGCCTGGACAGGTGGAAGGCAGCGTTTGTCCTGGTCCCTGAGATGTTCTGTGGAAAGCAGGAGCAGGCCGGCAGTATCCCGGCCACAGCCAGGCTTCCGTGCCTCTGCTCGCAGTGCCTTCGGCCTGGAAGGGCGCTCCGTGCACACATTCTCGACAAGCAGCACCGCTGACTTCAGCAGACACTCAGGTGAGCGGTTGATGTTCTTATTTTTTCTCATCAGAAGTGAATAAAGCACCAATTTTGTCATTGTAAAACATCTGCAAAGTTAACTTCTCCCCTGCATGTCCACTGTGGATGAGCTACGGGGCCTCTGGCCGGAAAGCCAGGGCATCCCTGGACTGAGGATGGAGCCTGCTGCACAAGCTTCGGTCCACAACAGACGTTTGTAACGTCCGTCTTCTTCATCCTTACCTCAGGACCCCTGGAATCAGTGGCTCAGTAAGTCCAGTCCTCAGCACAGCAGAAACTAGTACATATGCTGTGTACTCTTCACTGATACACGCAGAGGGTGGACAGCCACTCTCGGAATGTGGCTGCCAGGGCTGAGGGGGTAGCTCCAGGACAGAGCATTTGCTTAGACTGTGGGAGGGCCCGGATTCCATCCCCCGCAACACGCACGCGGCGGCCAAGCGCTGCGCAGCTCACTGTGTGCCTAAGTACAGATGGCGAAGCCAAAGCGCTCCCTGACATCGACTGCAGCTCCTCGGTTCTCTTCCACTCCGAGAATACCTTCAAAGCCTGAATTTCATTCTCTTCTTCCATACTCTTTCCACCTACCCCAGATTAGTTCTGTTCCTTTTGGCTAAGGAAAGATAGAAGGGAGCAGAGAAAAAATGAATATGAAATGAAAGAGGGGGATGTATTACGACATACATGACCTGAATACTCAAAAAGAAGTTCAGAGAAGTACTGGGGAGCGGCAGTTCCCACTTTTCTGCATTCGGAGCTTACGAAGACCTTGGCTGCTTAGACACACTCGTGCCTGCTGCGCTCAGTATGGGCCATGGAGGCAATGGACCCGATGGCGTACAGTATGGTAGAGATTTTCACTATCGTGTCTCATAAACATTTTAAGTAGGAAGACATGGAAAATTCAGATGATGAACAACATGTCCAAGGTAAAATAGAACAGAATTTTGGAAAGAAACAGGGAAATTTTTTTACCCAATATAATCGGCCTGAGTGCCACCCCTCCCCCGCAATAATGGTGCTTCTTTCAAGGTCCCCACTCTGCCCCGTGGAAGCCGGCTGAAAGTACACAGCAGGCGGGAGGGCCTATAGGAGGGCGTGCATTTCCAAGGGGGCTGAGCCACTGCCCATGGGAATGTGGCATTTCCATGTCCCATGAGTTAATCTTAGAACCCACAGCCCAGAGACAGCAAGAGACTCGAGTAGTACATGCAGTCGCAGTGGGAAAGCCCGCGATTCCACGGAGGCCCCGACTGCTACACCATTCTGGTATCCCCCATTTCTTACTTAGGCAGAACTCGATGAAGAGTGAGGGAGGAGCACGTGAACTGACGAGGTGAATTCCTGCCAGTCCCTTGGACCAGGTCCCTGGCAGGGAGTGTCTTGCGATGCGTGGGAGAATGCCGCGCACGCTGCAAGCTGCATCGTGTGGCGGAGCCCAGGAAGGCCCGCAGGCACGCGCAGTGGACAGCCCCACGCAGGCGCAGGACAGGGAGGGTCGCCCCCGAGCGTGCCGTCCCTGGTGGACACTAACCAGGGATGAAACGCTTGCCCTTCACTGCTTTCACCCGGCGCTTGGTTTGGGTTTAGAACAAAGCACAAAATAATTTTTATGCACAATTTTCCGTCAGTGCAGCCATAGCGTAAAAGGAAGAAAAGTATGCTTTGCGTTGTTCAAACGTTCGCAATTCTGGAAATCTGACAGACCAGCTCGACTGCTCTGCTGGGCAAGGTCACGCTCACAGCCGCGTGCGTGGGCGCCTCCCAGCATCGCCTGGTCTGTCTTGGCCCCACGGGAAGATCTGCTACACTTGCCTTTTCCTTCATGCTGCAGCTGTGGCATCAGATTGATTTTTTAAAATTCTGCACTTAGGGAGAGTCAATAGTCTACAAATTTCATTTCCGGATGGTAAGAGAGGGCGGCAGCGTGTCTGACAGTACGGAGGACCAGGGCTGCAGATCATTTCTGTTTGGTTGTTTTGCTTTGCTTTGCTTTGCTTTGCTTTGCTTTGCTTTCTGAAAAATCTCTCACCATGCAATCTCCTGATGTTTTGGCTACGTTTTCTTATAATTTCACTGGTACTGGAAGGTACCTCATCCAGAGAAGCAGCGGGGTCCCGTACAGTGTCAGCCTTGTCCCCTTACCCCCTCAGCTCGCCCACCTCTAACCCTCTGTTCCGCAGGGATTTGCTGCCAGCGCTGAAGCCCAGTCCTTGAATTTCCTGCCCCTCCCGTGGAGCCCACGGCACAGCGCTTAGGTCGTACAGAGTGACAACTCTGAGCATGTCACCCCACCCCCTCCCTCTTCAGGTTTTGTTTGTGACGCTACCATTGCTAACTCTTCCCAAGAAGAAAAGTGCAAGTATTTTATTTCTTCATTTATTTCTCCATTTATGTATTTGCTACAGGGTCTCACTACATAGCTCAGACTTGCAGTGATCCTCCTGTTTTCAGCCTTCCTGGCGCTGGGATTACAGGCATGAGTCACCACGCCTGGACTCGGTCACCGGCTCCCCAGGGGCAGGGCAGGCGCTGCATGCAGGACCTGAGGCTTGCCAACGCAGGCGCTTAGTCTGCTGAGCTATCTCACCAGCAGGAAGTGTTTTAGATTATGCTCATCATTCTCAAATAGCAAGTGCTAGCAAAACCCAAACTGTGCATATTAAATATTTCTAAAATTTAAAGCTTCCCTTTATAATTTCACTGACAAGAAATACAGGGACATTAAAATCTTTATGCTAAGAGTGATTTCACTCCTTGACTGCACTTATGGATGAAGTCTTGGGGATAATAGTTTTATTATCAAAACTAATTGCATGCACAGTGGAGTTAAACGGAGGATTCCTCTTGAAAATCTGGAAAGAAGCACTGAAGGGAGAGGCTTGGTGTTTTTATGTACATCCACACGAGAGTGACTCGGAAGCATGTTCACCCCGAGAAGTACGCTTCATAGCGTTACATAAGAAAGCTAGGTTCTACCGCTGTCCTAACTATCTAAAATGCACTCAGAATGCCGACTGTGATGAGCTGTTATCGACAGCTGCCCGTGGTGACAGGGCTACAGGCTGTGTCTTCTCATCTGCATGCTTTTCTGTTTTCTACTAGACTTTCAGGTGCAGGTGCTTTCCTAGAAGTCACCATCCTTGCTGCATGTGAGGAAGTTGCTTGTCCTCTGCCCTGCAGGACCCTGGTGTCCCTGGCTGCCGCCCTATGCAGAGAGCTGTCGTCCCATGCGTTCCACACTGAGGAGAGGCCTGGCCCCAGGAAGGGGAGGTCCTCCCCCAGTGCTCCTCCAGCACTCAGCGCCTGCGCTTGTGTGCCCCGCACAGGCTCTGTCCTGGCTCCTGTGTCTTCTGCCTTCAGATGCACATTCTGCAGCAACTTTGAGCTTCTCCATGCGTGGGCTGGTTGCAAAAGCAGCCTCCTTCGGGCTCCCCATCTGCAAAGGCTGCGGGCCCTGGGAGCCCCTGCCAGCAGCAGGTGTCTGCCTCTCTCGCAGCTGCTTGCAGCCCCTGCCTGGTAGCGCCTCCCCAGCTGCAGGTTCCACCCACTGAGGACTGGGCCAGCCTCACCAGGGTTGTTTTTTCTGACAAGAATGTCCTATGGCATCACCAAGTGAAGTGCTTACGCTTTACGGCCAGGTCATAGTCTTGTCCTATGAAGTCTTTGCTGGTAGACTTAAGAGCCACGGAATTCCAAGCTCCACCTTCGCAGTGTCCCTCACAAACTCTGGGCTCTCCAGGTCTCTGCAGGACACCAGATTCACGTGAGCAGCCCAAAGCTGCAACACAGGAGGGAAGCACCCAGTGGCGGGACCACCCCTGCCCAACGCCAGGACAGTGCAAGTGGAGCAGCGTGCGCTGGACAGCTGGGAGGGTGTGGCAGAAAGAGAGCCACTCACATTAGTCAAGAAGGAAATGCTGGACGGGTAGCTCCTGGTAACTGACAGACAGCTGGAAAAGATAGACTCAATTTGGTGGTAAGGCTCAGCATGGAGCTCTGCGGCAGAGTGCTGGCCTACTGCATAGGAGGTCCTGGGTTCAAGTCCCCAGCGGAGTGAGCTTTTACATTAAGAAATCTCAGCCAAGTGCGGCGCTGCGTGCCTGTAATCCTACCCCTCTGGGGATCACAAGTCGAAGCTCAGCTTGAGCAATTTAGGGAGACCCTGTCTCAGAATAAAAAAGGGCTAGAAATGTAGTTCAGGTGAGGGCTCCATTCCCAGTGCTGTCACGAAAACGAAACAGAGCCGGAGTCCAGCCGAAAGGCCCTCACTCATTGTAGACGGCACCCCTTAAAGCAAAAGGTTTATCTTAATGGTCACTACTGCTTTTGTTGATAATCTCATACTTAACACGTAAAAATGAATGAGTCTCAGGCCAAAAAAGTTCTAGAGTTTTAAAATACTTTTCTGATAAGAAATTGAGCTTGAAAAAGAAAATCTGGTGATTTTAGGAATTTTCTCCCATTTCAAATTGTTCTAACAGTTACTAACACTAATATATTAATAGACAGAGAAAAGTTTTAAAATGGGAGTTCTTTCTGTGAGAAGGATTTGTTCTCATCTTTTTCATCAAATTTTTGTTTGTTCATTTTGTTGAGACAGGGTCCTGCTATGTAGTTCAGGCTGGCTTTGAACTCACTATGTAGCCCAGGTTGGTTGCGATCCTCCCGCCTCAGCCTCCCAAGTGCTAAGATTACAGGTGTGTGTCCCCAAGGCTGGTGCAATTTTAACTGGTTCCATTTCAAGCCAGGGATTCAGTTTAGCCAGTTCGAATGAACAACTCGAGATTCACTGCTGTGGGCACTGGATGTTAAAATACTGTTTTCTTCAACAGACTCTGGCCCCTCCATACACTCTGGCCCCAATACTGACTGCCAAGCTGTTGTGTTAAAAAAAAAAAAAAAGTATTCAGAACAGTGTGTACGCTGCGCTGTAGGAGAGTGTTACAAGGTAATTTTTATCTCTATCCTGAATATAATACATCATATAATAAAAATTTCTCCAAACCACCTCACCGCCTGTTATACCCTGACCTACTGCCTCTTCCATTTCAGCTTTCCCAGGGCTGATAGTAATATGGGAACTGATTCTGCAAGCCACTGCAGTGCCGTATTGAGTCCCTGGAAACTGAGGCATTCATCTGTCCGTCTCAGTCTAGTGCTCATGTCTCCTGGGGAGCCCGTTCCCACATCAGGGACACAGGGACCTCGCCCAGCTGCTGTGCCTCCACATTGCTGGAATTCTCAGACCAGCTGCCTGGTGCAGTCCTTTCCAACACCAAGGATTGCAACAGTCAGGGTCTTGGAAGGACAGGGCCACCACAGGGTGTCAGCTCCTGAAGTCTGCACTGACTGAGCCCAAGTCCCTGCTGCTCACAGAGGAGCAGAGAGGAGGAGCAGCCCTTAGAGTGGGAGGTAGCCTTGGGCCAAGGAAAGGCGAGATGAAGGGAAGAAGGAAGTTTTCAAAAGCAGAATGAAGCAGATGATTTCATCTCAGAGTTGTAGGACCAAGGAATATGAAGAATTAGGTTAGAAGTAACACGCTAGTGTCCCTTTACAAGATGCATGGATAGATGGAAGAAGGCTGAATAGAGGACAGATGATGGGTGGGTGGGCGGATGAATGGATGGATGGATGGGTGGGCGGGCAGGCGGATGGGTGGATAGATGGGTGAGTGGATGGATGGGTGGGTGGATGATGAAGGATGGATAGGTGGATGATGATGGATGAAGGATGGATTGCCGATGAAGGGTAGATGGACGGATGAATGAAGGGACGGATGAATGAGTAGACAGATGATGGATGATGAAGGGTAGATAAAGGACAGATGGATGATGATGGATGAAAGATGGATAGATGATCGATGAAGGGTAGATGGATGGATTGATGAAGGGTATATGGACAGATGGATAAGGATGGATGATGGATGGAGGCTAGATGGATGAAGGATGGATGCATAAAGGCTAGATGAACAGTCAATCAATAGTCACAATTAAGCCAACGTTTTGTGGTGTGATGCAGTGTTTCTCTATTGGTACTTGGGTAATCTGGACTCTGCGCTATCTCTCTTGTGTGGACCACGCAGGGGCTTAAACGGGCGTGTGCTCACAGGTAATAAAAACCTCACACTAATCAGGAGCTCCTATGAGAACCCTTTCAAAAAGGGACTGAGATTCTTTAATAAGCACTAAAATTAATTCCAAAAATGGCTTATGAGGTAATTGGTTTTTTCTCTCCGTTATTTTCCTTTTTTGGGGAAAAAATGAATCCAAGCTGACCATAGCATTCACTGCTACCACTCACGCAGAAGTAGGAGGTCACAGACAGCTAAGCGTTGCCAGGGAGACGCCGCTGTGTGTCTTGACGTGACATTAGAATTAAGTTGCTGGATGGGATTCCAATGAAGTCTCTTAGCTCAAGATTTTCAAATGTGGCTAAAATCAGCAATGTGATACTTTTCAAGGATGTTACAGAGGGCCTTCTCTCCCTCACCAGCATAGTGAATTTAATTTGGCAACCAGAGTACCCAGGGCTACCAGGCCTGGCCCGCAGCCCAGCTGGGCCTAAGGATCTACCTGGTCTGGACTCCTTTCTGGGATCCCAGGAGATCTGACCTGCGGGGGATCTGGCTGTTTTCAAGATGCTATCAGCAGGAGGGGAAGCCAGCAGGGCCCGGGAGGGCCTGGGAGAGGGGCCAACCAAGCCAGAGAGCAGGGGGCCAGAGGGAGGGCGTGGCCACCAGAGCCTCAGAACCCGCAAGTGAGACCACGAACCTGGGACAGAACCACGGGAACAGCTACGGAGCTGTCCAGCCTGGGAACTGCTTTGCAAATTCATACTCTCTGGGGTGAGAACTGAAGGCCCTTAGAACAGAAAAGGGCTGGACGGGCCCCAGGGCTGCAGGAAAAGGCAGCGCGTACAAGTTTTCAACTGCCAGGAGGGACTTCCAGGGCCAGCTTTAAAGAGGAAAAAGAAGGGGGTCATGATGGGCAGCAAGGTGGCGTCTGCCAGGCGGGCCGTCCAGACAGTCGAGCCACATACACCATTAGTCAGGTTCCCTGACAGAAGAGACAGTCCTAAACCCAGTGTATCAGAGGCTCTGAGACCTGCAGGATCCTACCTCACTGCTCTGTAATGTCACAGCAGTCTAAGGGGAGTACATCAGCGGACTTGCTGGTGCAGCCAGCTCCACCAGACACTGCAGGAATAGTAAAAACGCGACCTTGGAAGTGCAGAAGGAAACTGACACCTCAAGAGGAAGCGGAGTTTCTCCAGCGTGGAGGTCCAGAATGATGACTGTGGCTGCCGCTTGTCATCAGACAGAAGAATTATCTTTATAATGAAGGCTTTCCAAAATGACATGTGAATAGGTATATAGAAAAAACCTTAATAAATATTCTACAAAAGAAAAAATATATAGGAAATTTAGGTGAATACATAGATATTC
>NDGN011312104.1:0-11481 GCA_002564285.1 Tympanoctomys barrerae
TGGTCCTGGGCTTAATCAATTTTACCTGAGCAATGGTGCTTATAATCCCATTGGTTGACCATACTTTTGTCCCACCCCACATCCACCTAAGTGAGTTCCCCCTTTCTCTACCTTAGCCCCGCATGTTTTTACACTATAAAAGTCCCTGGAAGAGACGGCTTCTGGGAAACAACCCACTCGGGGGTGGCCTCATGTCCCTCTCTCGGACAGCAGCTTTCTTTCCCTCAATAAATATATTCTGCTCATTAAAAAAAAAAAAAAATCAAACTAAAGAAAATTTTCTTTTCATCTTCCATACACTCACTCTGTGATATTATTCACGAAACTTCAAGTGACTTCAGTCACTGGTGTTCCCTTACACGCCAAACAGCAAGCATCGCTCCTTCCTGAGGAGCACAAACTTGGGCTGTTATTAAGGAAGTTAAAGGCAGGACACAGGAGAGCTGCGATCTGTGGGCCCAGAGAGATCAGTCCCGGAGCTTTTCTGGAGCCATTTAAGAACTCTGGTAGCCTCTGGACAGCCTGCCAGACTCTGCTAAGCTCGGACCTTCCGCAGTCCACAGCATGCAGGCCTGTAACTTCTACTGGTACCGCTCTAAACTTTTATGAATGTGGAACTCTTGAGTGGCCTGCAGGGCACAGGAGAGCTGCAATCTGAGGGCCCAGAAAGAGCAGTCATGGAGCGTTCCTGGAGCCATTTAAGAACTTTGGCAGACTCTGGGCAGCCCGGGGGACTCTATCTGGGTGGTCACTGTGAACTTCAAAAATGCCAAAACACAGGAGCAAAAAGGCAATCTCAACCCTCCAGCCCACCCAAAACAAATCCAGGAGACACAGACATACAAAAACTTGGAAATCACATACCTGAAATCTCTGAAATGATAGTAAATGAAGTGAAGAAATAAGTCCATCAGGCTATAGAAGAAATAAGAGCGGAAATAATTTTTCAGGTCCAAAAAGAAAGGTCAACAATCATGAAAGAACTGCTCGATACAGCTAAAGAAGACATAGATGGAAAAATAAAGGACACTAGAAAAATGATGGAAACACTAAATGAACAATACAGGAAAGAATTCAAATGCATGAAACAGCTTCAAACAGAGATCCAGGGAATTAAGAACTGCATTGAAAGCTGGAAAAACCCCTTGAATGAAACAGAAGACAGACTTTCAGACCTAGAAGTATTGCAGCTAATAAACATGAGATAAAAGATCTCTTAAAACTAACAATGAACCAGGAAATAATTCAGCAGCTACAGGACAATGCAAAGAAAAATATAAGAATAATAGGTGTCAATGAAGCAGGAGACAGCACAAATGACATAAAAAGGCTGTGTGTATTAGTAATAGCAGAAAATTTTCCAAACATGAGAAAAGAACCTGACATAAAGATAAGGAAAGCATATAGAGCTCCACACAGCTAGTCACAATAAATCTACACCTGGACACATAATAATCAGGTCTCAAGAATTCAGCAAAAGAACAGAATATTAAACGATAATATAGAGAGCAGAAACATGTCGCCTACAATGGAAAGCCCATCAGAATCACGGCAGATTTCTCAACACAAACCATCAAACCAAGAAGAGCTTGGCATGAAGTATTTCAGGTCCTGAAAGAATATAACTTCCAACCCAGATTGATGTACCCTGCAAAACTTCGTATCAAATTCAATGGCAAAATTCTGCCATGACAAAGAACAATTGAAGAAATTCATGACCACCAAACCAACCCTACAAAGAGTACTTGACAGATATTCCAGAAAGATAAGTGATCACAGCTTCAAGAACAACAGAAAAGAACCACCAAACAAAGCAAGTAATTAAAAAGAGGAAAAAATTACAGAACCTATAAACAGGAAAATAACATGACAAAGATAAGCCAATATGTATCGGTTATAACCATCAATGTAAATGGTCTCAATTCACCAATCAAAAGAAACAGTCTAGCAGAGTGGATTTAGAAACAAAATCCAGAGCTGGCCAAATAGCTCAGCAGATTAAAGCACCTTCAAGCAGGCACAGGGGCCCGGGTTCAATCCCTGGACCTGCCATGCTAGCCCTGCCCCTATAGGGTGCGCTGAGACACAATTGAGATTGGGCGTGGTGGTGCACACCTGTAATCCCAGCTCTTGGGAGGCTATAAACACTATGAGTCCAACCTAGTAGTGAGACCCTGAACACCCTGTAGACCCAAAAATAAAAACAAAAACAAAAGAAAAAGAAACAAAATCCAACAATATGCTGCATGCAAGAAACACATTAAACTCAAAAGGAGGGGCTAGAGAGATAGCTCAGTAATATAAGAGCTTGCCTGGCAAGCGTAAGATCCTAAATTCAATCCCTGGTACCACAAAAAAAAAAAAAAAAATCAAAAGGAAATTCACAGACTAAAAGTCAAAGGATGAAAAAAATAAATACATAAATCCTCCATACCACAGGAAATCAGAAAAAAACAGGGGTAGCTATCCTGGTTGCCAAGAATATCAACTTCAAACCCAAAATCATCCAAAGAGACAAAGAAGGTCACTACATATTTGTTAAAAGAAAACTGCAAGAGGAAGAGATAACAATAATAAAATATGCACCCGGTGTAGGATCACCCTACTATACAAGACAAATATTAACAGACGTGAAAAATCAAATGGGCAATAATACAATAGCAATGGGGGACTTTAGCATGCCACTGTCACAAAGGGATAGATCAACGAGGCAAAAGAAATTAGCAAAGAAATAACAGAATTACACCAAACTGGGAAGGAAGAGGAAAGCTGGACATCTGCTCAAAGCCAACAAGACTGAGGAAAGGGCAGGATTCCAAGTGCAGTCGCTGGTTACCTCAGGTGCTTAACCATTATCAAAAACAGCCACGCGGCAGAGCAGCTCCTGCAGCCGGAAGGATGAGGCGTGCAGACGCTCCTTGTTCAATGGCCAAGTTCCCTTCCTAGCACCAGCTTCGTGAATGCCTTGGTTGCCTAATGAGGAGTTGTAAATCCTATGTACATTATAAGACTCAGAGCAAAAAGCTGTTCACAGGAAACTCCAACTTGATGACTTTGCTTTTACTTGCACAACTCTTACATGCAGAACTGTAATGTATAACAATATAAAGCTACAGTGCTGTACAGTATAGTATGATCAACAAAAATTATAGCACTGTATAAAGTGTTTTGTACAAAAACACAGCAAGGCTCTAGAAACAAGATGTACAGAAGAATGTTAAAAAAAAAAAAAAAACCAGACAGTGGTAAGTTTGAGCAGTAAGTCAGGACAGTGTGCCTGGTCATAAGTCCATGCAGTCATTAACCAGTACTATCAGTATAGGGACAGAAGAAAAATCCTGACAAACCACCCCATTCTGATTGGGTCCCCACATGCCAAGTGATGCTGAATCTTTCAGATTGTGTCCGTGATAATGAACCACCAGCTGCACACTTGTGCCACCTGTGAATGATGCAAAAGCTCCCAGGTGGTTGGCACTGGCCCAGGCAGCCCTGCTGCTCTAGTCTCCACCCCCGAGCCCCTCCTGGTCACTGCCACTTGTTACACAAGTACCTAAAATACAGCATAATCAAAATGAAATCTTAACATCTGCCTGTTTTATCGATTTTAAATGGAGACACGACTGCTACGTCCACCCACGGGGGATTGAACTCAGGACATTGTACTTTCCAGGCAAACACTTACTCTACTGAGCTATCTCCTCCACCCAATCCCTGTCAAGGCTTGATGACTTTAACACCCAAGGCTTTCCCAGCCCATCCCATCCTCTTTCTGCTTGCCCTAGGTCAGCCCTTCTTAACCAACCTGCAAGACCACACCAGCAGACTCCTAGTCTCTGGCTCCAGTCATTTTTCTCTCCCATACACCATCAAAGTGATGGGGAGACACATTTTGCGGCTTTGCTTAAAAATTCTCCATGAATTCCAAGCCCACGTTACTCAGGGCTTTCCACTTTGAGGCCCCACCTAATTCTCCTTACCACTCTGCCACATACCTGGTGACCCAGCACCGTGAACAACTACTCATCCTGTAGCCTCCCTATCACCCTCTGGAAGGTCAACATACCCACCCCACAGGGTCCCCTGCCGTCTCTTCGCATGCATCTGCAGGGCTTGCTCTGTAAGTCTGTGCTCAGGGTCCTGTTCAGCCTCCTGTATGAACTATTGGTGCCCTGAGAGGAGAGGACACATCACATCCACCCCACACGAACTCCACAAACCTTTCTTGAACTGATCAACCCCGGAACCGACTTCTCTATCGTTTAACCTCACCATCGACCCCTTCCCCGAACCTCACCCTGTGACACTTCCAGGGCTTCAAGACCACGCCTGTCAGAGGTCCCCGTCTTCTGCTAGACCAAGAGCTCCTGGGACCACCTAAGCCGGCTGCCTGCGCACTTGCAGAGAAATGGACGCACGGGCTCGGCGAAGCCGGGGGATTTCTCGGGGACCTCTGTCTCCTACCCCTCCGCCCAGCTCAGCCCACAGCCCAGAGCCCACAGTCCAAGGACGGGGTGGCAAGATCCGCCAGGTGCAACCCAGATCCCGAACTGTTGCATGCTCCGCGATGCAGAGCGCTTTACCCGCAGCCATGCCCACCCGCAGTCCTCCCGGGGACAGTGTGCAGCTCCCTGCAGGCTCACCGGCAGACGGAATTCCAGATGCTCCTGTGCCATGAGCAGCAGATACCTGTTCAGGTTGCATGACAGCGCCATTGCAGCTGCTCTCTGTGCGCCTGCGCGGCCGCGCGGGCCCGCCCCCTCTCTCTGCTCAGAGCCGCTCCCGCGAAGGCCGCCTGGAGGGCCGGAAACGGAAGCCCGGCCAGGATCGCTCTGTCCCGGCAGTCCCCGCGCCTGGACTGTGAATCCGGAGCTAGTGCTGGAGCTAGTGGTTTTCAGGACCAAGTTGCCACGGGGCAGTGCAGTTCCCAGGGATCGCCCCACCTGGATGTACTTCCAGCTTATATGCATCCCTTCGAATCCTTCAAAACTGGACTGGATAAAATTGAGTCATTTGTGGGAAACTAGATAGACCTTAAGATTATAATGTTAAGTGAAATAAATCAGACAAGCCTAAATATTGTTTCCATAAAAAAGAAAAACAGTTGGAAAAGCAAAGTAAAAGATAGACGATAACAGGAAACAGGGTCGTAGAACTTTTGCAAACGAGAAGGGGCTAAAGAGATGGAGGGAAGGGTGTGGAAGACGACAAAGAATTAAGATGTGTGCTGCGCAGGTACCAGCTCTCCATTACGAATGTAATTAGGCACTGAAACCTGTACTTTGGCAAGTAAAAATAAAACGAATGAAATTCCACCTTTTCAGTGTAGACTTCGCAAGCCGCCCTAGGATCCTAGTGCTGGCTCATCTGCCCTACTCTTTAACACTGTTCTTTTTGTATTTCTGCACTAACTTGTCCAGGCATGTGCCTTTTAAGCCAAACAGTTCTTACGGACCTAGGACACCTCCTGTGGTTTACATTGCGGTTGACAGAAACCAAAGCAGTATCTTTCTCGAAATAGTAATCATTAGTTTGTATTATGTTAGCATCACCCAAACAATCAAGCCAATACTAGATTAAAATCATTAAAAGTGGCTCAAACAATCACATGCATAGGTTTCTAATACTAAACATAAAATGTACTTAGTACATATTGTATATGTACCCTTGCTTTTGAGAATACTAAGATCTTTGCCCTATCTAAAACCATTTATTGTACATCCCACCATGATAGTGTACAAAGTATAAAAGAGCAAAGGTCCTGCACACCAGCACCATGTGCCAGAACATTGTTGGTGCTTATAATAATCAAAAACACAGGCAAACAATGGCAGTCGGGGTCTCACACTCAGTGCTACCGTCCACCAGCCATACATTTTTAAGTACATTTCAAAGCCTCTCTGAGTCTCACTTTTGTCCTCAGAAATGGACTAATACTGCTTTCTTCAAAAGGCTGTTAAAGGATTATGTGGACTGTTTATTAAATATGTAACACCATCTTGTATAGGGCCAATGAAAGGTATTTAAGAAGGATATTTTTCTTCTTTTAATAAAACCTATGAGAATTCCTCCTAGCAATAAGTCTGCCATTGTTAGGAACATATCTTCATAAGCCCACTTGCAGTGAGTCTCTGAGAAGCACAGATACCTCTGGACCCCAAGGCTTCAGAAAAGCCTCTGCATGGGATGAGGAAGGTTTTTAAATTGTTTCCTCTTGAGAGAGAGGCTAAGATGAGTCAGAAAGTCAAATGTGATTTAGCAGGAACATGTGTTCTGATAGGCCCTAACCCAAGAACATGTCAAATCATAAGTAAAATTACTAAACATATAACATAGCAATAGGACAGCTACTTAGGGAGTGGCACAGAACTACTGATTTTCATGCCTGGATTAGTAAAATACTGTGCAGAGAAAGCAGGCAAGGTTACAGAGTCTACAGAACCCAAATGCAACTGGGTATTACTGCTTTTTCACCTGGGATTCTTTATGCTAAAATACAGGATTAAATCTCTGCTACATGTCCCCTCCAGAACTGAGCAGGACATCAACCATGTCATCAGTCTCAAGCTTGGATACAGCATCTGAGATAATAAGAGATTAACCCCACACAGCCATTGGGGTTCCTTCAAAAGACCTGTTTTTCAGCTCACTGGGATGGCTAAGCAGGGGGCTGGGGAGATGGCTCAGTGGAATAAGCGCTTCCCTGGCAAGCGCAAGGGTCTGAGTTCAATCCCCGGATCTGCAAAAAAAAAAAAAGGATGGCTAAGGAGCCGCAGGAGAATAAGGACTTTGGAAGGAGTGCTCAATCTAGCATTGAGAGACTCCCAGTTAGAACTGTACTGTAAGAAGCAAGGAGATCCAGTCTACCTTCTGGGAACTGGCCCCAAGGTCATTCTTGTCCCACCTACCAAGGTATGATGGGTGGTCTTATCATCTCATTAAAGATACCACTCTGTGGGTGTGTCTGGGTAGGTATTGAATGGGGGGGCTGTCTCTGCTGGTGCTATCCCCTAACTTTCTCTGGCTCTTTTTTGGCCTCTCTGCTTTCTCCCTGGCATGATGTGAAGAACTCTCTTGCCAGGGCTTCTGCCATGATGTCCACAGACTCAACCCTCTGAAAGTGTGAGCCAGAATAACTTCTCCTTCTTTAAAGTGCAGGGGTCATATTTTATCTCAGCAACAAAAAGGTGACTAATACTCAAGATAGCCCTCTTAAAAGACGACCTGTTTTGTTTTGTGTTGGAGACTGCTATTGTGTAAACACTGAAGTCTCGTATAAGCTGTCTATTAAAAAAAAAAAAAAATACAGATCATTCCTGAGAAGTAGCAACCATGAACTGGAGAGGGGAGTTTTGTGTGGATTATAACATGACATTCCAGGGTGAAGTGTAGGAAGACAAAGCCAGAGAAATGAACAGAAGGCTAAGGGATTCCAACGGGAGAGATCATACGCAATTCAAATCTGCTCACACATCTATCTCAGGCTAACACTTGAAAGGGGGTTACATATAATAGAGAACCAATGTGAAGGAGGAAAGTTCTCTTCATGTGTACCAAGACTAAAGATTTTTGTAATCAGTAAAAACAAGGGCTTCTGAACAATTTGGAGAATAAAGGTTCATTAAAGCAAGTTATATAAGAATTATTGAACTTGACCACAGTGAAGCATTTTTTTTTTAAAGGCAGGTTTTGGGGTTTGTTGTTGTTATTTGTTTTGTTTTTTCGGTACCAGGGACTGAACTCAGTTGAGCTATCTCCCTGGCCCTCCAGTGAAGCATTTTTGAGGGAGTTCAAATTTCATGATATGGGGTGAGATCTCCAGCCAGCCATAAAGAATACAGTTCAAAAAGCATAGAAAGAAAGAAGCGTGGCTGCTGGCTGCAAGATTGAACAAGATGGAAAGCTGAAGCACCAATTCAGACTTACGCAGTAGGAGTTAAGTGTAACTCAACTCTGTGAGTTCAAATTTCCAATCTGCAAAACCTCCAAAGGTAGATCCTATTCTGTGAGCTAACGATTCTCCAGTATGAATTTCAACTTATCCCCTTTAATGCTACCTGGGAAGCAGGTTCTGTGTGAAGGAAGACAGGCTGGAGATTCAGTCCTCTCTCCTGGACATCCTTAAACTCTAATACAATAATCTAGGGCTCTTCATTTATAAGCAAACACAAGATAGCTGTCTCACTGAGCTAAGCTAGAACTCACCCCATACCACAGCTGGGCTGAAAGTGAAAAGCTCCCAAAAGAACGCTACTATAGGGCCTGCTAAAATGTTCTCTAGTGGCTGCGGTGGCGCGCGGAGCTGCCTGGCAGGGCAAGGGTGCCAGGGCCGGCTGAGCGGCTAGGCCTCCCCACGTCGGCTGCCTTGCCCTCGATGCTGCTTGCGGGCTCCCTGAAGTAGAGCTGAGACTGGGCGGTGGGCGTGGTAAGAGGCTGAGGAACCCACGCATCCACACAGGTAGATGCGGCTCCACGACGACGGACATCCTGGAGGAGGAAAACTTGGTGCTGTCCTTCTCCTCCGCCTCTGATGCTGTGGTTGGATATTTAGAGGACATTATCATGGATGATGAGTTCCAGTTACTGCAGAGAAATTTCATGGACAAGTACTACCGGGAATTTGAAGACACAGAGGAGAACAAACTCACCTACACACCTTATTTAATGAATATATTTCTGTAGTGGAAAAGTACATCGAGGAGCAGCTGCTGGAGCGGACCCCAGGGTTCAGCACGGCGGCCTTCACAACACCACCATGCCATAAAGATGAAGTAGCTGGTGACATCTTCGAAATGCTGCTCACATTTACAGGTTTTCTGGCTTTTAAAGAAATGGTTCTGGGCTAGAGCAGAAAAGGAACACCGGGGACTGGATTTAAGCAGCAGCTTAGTGGTGACATCGTTGTGCAAATCCTCTACTATCCCAGCTTCCCAGAACAATCTGCGGCACTAGGTCACAAATGGGATCATTCTGGATGTCCTCACCTAAGTAGTCTCAGAGAGACTTTGGCTGATGACAACAGAAGAGCACATCTTGGAAAGCCTGAACTGTTCTGCAGCCCTTCGTTCATGTTATGTATTGATGGGTCCAAAGCATGACCTGACCCTCCTTGCCCCATTTCTTCTGAAACACCTTCCTGCGTTCAGTAACCCTAGTGCTCTGCCCTGTGGGTGGCGCGCTCAGGTGCTTCTGAGCCAGGCTCCATCCCCAGCCTCTGCACCATGCACACAGATGTGGCTGTCAGCAGTGTGCAGCCCACTGTTAACCAGCCTCTGTCACACAGGCTTTGCATGAGTCCTTTTGTGTACCCAGAGCTCTTTTTTACATAAGTCAGCATTTCAGTCCTTCAGCTTCAGTGGGCATTCTGTTAGGGAGTATTAATCCAGGGAGTCACTCACTTGAGCCAGCCGCCAGGCCTGAGATCTCAGAATCTGCTGTGACCCCTATCCTGGCTGGAGGAAGCAAGAGATGGCCTTTACCTGAAAGCTCCACTGAACATCCACTCCGTCTCCCATCAGTCCTTGTAACACCATCTTCTGCTGGTTCTGACACAGTCTCCCTGTTTCTAGAAGTCTCTTTTTAAACATTATTTTCAAGAAAATATTTTTATAGATGACTACTCAGGCTAACCTTGTGGATATGACCTTGGAACTTCCATGATTACCCACTTAAAGATCAAAGTATTATATGCTGTGTGCTCGTAGAGGTCAGTGCTGTGAAGGCAAAAACGCTTTCTACACTGGCATGATTGCGTGTGCTGCAAAGACTAAAGCTATCCTGCTGTCGTAGTAAAGTCATGCCGCTCTCCTGTCGAAGCACGTTAACTGTGTCTCTGCACACTGGCTTAAGTCCCCTCCATACAAGCCACTGGGTGGCGTTCTGGTGGGGTAGTAGACACCGCAGTTTCTTCTTCCTGTCCAAACCTCTCCCACCAACATGGTGCTCCCGTCTGGCTCAGCATGCGTGGGGCCGGTGGCCACTATGGGCCAACTGTCAGCTCTCACGTAACTCTTTGGTAGACTATTACCAACCTGTAAACAAGTCACATCTTTACAAGGAAGAAAAAACAGTTCAACTCCTCATGTGTACTTTTGATTTCAGTTTTTACAGCGACAATGAGAATCTGTGCTTCTTTTCACTTCACTTGGCTCCTCTGGTTTTAAAGGATAAGCTATAAGCTACGTGTTTATCTGTACTAACGCATTGCTTACTTTTGTACCATGAGTAAAATTTGAGGAGCTTTGCCAGAAAAAAATAAATAAATAATGAAAAATAAAATGTCCTCTAAAAGCCAATCTCTAGTTTCTCACTCTTCTGTTACTCATTTCCAAATGCATGGCAAAGACCAGGATATTAGTCACACTGCTCTGGCAGCTTAGGTGGGCTTTTGCAGGGCCTTGAGTGGGCCCCTGTTTATTACTTCCTTTGAGAACCTGTAAGCCAGAAGTAAGGTTAGGATCACAGATCATTTGGCTCATCTTAGCTAAATGTTTAGTCCTCTCATTCTTCTTCCCTGCCTCCCTTTTCGTTCCTAAAATACAAGAGCAGGATTTCTAAAGTCTCCTACCAAGTGATCTGGCAACATTAGATTTCACTCACATGACCTTCTACACGTGCTCGCTTATGCTCAGTTTCTATTTGTCTGCTTCTCTGGATCCCACTTTCATCCCATGTGTAGGAAAACTATTACATCAGGGCTCAAAAAAGAATTCCCCCAAAATAAAGGGCCCAGAAGCAGCCTCAGAACAGTGTCTCTGTGACTTTCCATCCACTTGTCTTCTGCTGCACTTCCCCCAAGGCGAGTCACAGACACTAGATTTTTCTTCCCAAAGTGAAGTCATAAAAACTACACTCTCTAATCTAAAGCAAGCCATAGAGCCAAAGCATATTACTCTTCATCTCCACTGCCCTTCTGAGAGGGGCCTACCCTGCCTGACAGCTGATCACTGACCTGAAGGAGCCCTGCCCCTCACATGGGGAGAAGGGTTGCTACCCGAAGGCCAAGGCCACCCAAGCGAGCAGGTCTCACAGGGTTTCGCCACTCGGTCTACAGCCCTTTGTCTGACTTGATGTATGCATGGCAGTCCAAGCTTCAGAGAGGCACGTAGTCTGTCCAGGGTCTTAGGTCTTCCTATGAAGGTTTTTGTGTCACCTCAAAGAGGATGAAACACACTTGAATGCCTTTGTCACTTACTAACCTGCCAGATCTTTCTTTTAACCCCTGCCAGATCTTTGTCTCCTCCTATAACAGCACAGATGGTACCAGGCACCACACAACGGGTTTTCCTAAGGCACTGCTGTACATGGCCCAAAGCAGAGCTGATTCCAGTCCTGTAGGCCTTGCGTTCTCTCAGCACACTGTAATGACCTGGAGAATTTTTTTTTTTTTTTTAACAATGACATATGGAATCTAATTTGAATTTTTTTTTTTTTTTTTTCAGAACCAGGGATTGAACTCAGGCCCTTGTGCTTGCCAGGGAA
>NDGN011312107.1:0-15104 GCA_002564285.1 Tympanoctomys barrerae
ACAAAAGTTACATTTCTTGTTATATAGGTCTTGCTTTATCTTGGTCTTAACCATCCAGCAGATTAATATCCTGAGCTCAAGTCAACAACTTTGGCCATTGCCAGTCTTACAGAAAACCCACTACTATTATGGACTACTGGACTCTAATGGGAGATCTGCTGAATTCAAGCACCTACAATATTTAAGTGACAGTAGAATGCCCTTCTCTGACAAAACTAACAAAACAAGTGGGATAGAAATGAATGACCCTTTTGTATCTGTATACTCAAAATAGTTAGGATAGATATACAACTCCACTCTCTTAATTCCATGAATAGAGAAGTTTGTTACAATAGTGTTTGAGATAGGGTACCATGTCTGCATCTTGTACAATGAATAACCACTAAGACAGCAATATGCTAGGCATTAATTACTGAAAATGTGCTGGTAATCGGTTGTGAAACTGTCTCATTGATATTTGTTTCTCAATAAAATTATTTTAAAAATTAGAATTGAAGCGTTTACTTATGGTAAATATTAGGGCAACCTCTGGCATAAACTTTCAGTAAAATGAGCCTGGTGCAGATTTCTGTGCTTGTTTGTGTGATGAGGAGAGGAGATGATGAATGTGAATGTGTGTCTGGATGAACTTTACGGATCCCCATGTGTGTGGTTCATAGACAGGTGGGTCCATTTTCCGAAAGGGCGCCGGGACCAGGTTTGGAGTGTGGGGAATTAATCTTACATGTGTTGAGGCTAAAGTTCCTCTCACAGGGGAGATTGTGAGATGGGGGTTGGAGGTCGAATTGTGGAAATTGACGAGGTTGGCTGGAGCCCCAGAGTCAAGAGACACTGGCAGAGATAGGAACTGAGGTGTGCTCAGGGGCAAAATTTCCTGCTATCACAGTAGTAATTATGCTGCTTTCCGGGAGCTCTGAGGAGAGGGCATTAGCTTATAAGTAAGAACTCATGCAAGGATCAGGTGCTTCTGGATGGCTGACTGCTTAGGTAAAGAGTGACAGAGGACACATTGCATGGGTTACCTGTCCTCTTGTCATCTGTAGTTCATCCACTTCACCCTCCTGGCTAGGCAGCCCTCCTTCTGTCCCTGGAACTTGCTTGAGACCACCCTTGGAGTCCTTGCCTCCAGCAATGTTTTCCCCACAGCTTGAGGTGAGCTGGTAATACAGCTCCCTCTTTCTGGGCACCTCCCAGCCCAGCCCGCAGCAATACTCTCCGGGAATAACTGATATTACAGAAAACACAGGGATGAATGCCAGCTTCACCGTCTCTGAACATTTAATGATTCAACCTTTTTAGTTTCATCAAAGCCAAGCCTGGACCTCCCTCCTCCTCCCTGCCAGGTCCACTGCTGAAGACCAGCTGAGCATTTGCTTTGCCCCCCAGCTCCTGAGTGGTAGTGGAGGGATAGGCAGGATGCCAGAAGCTAGGTGCTTTTACACAGGGGCCTCAGGCTTGGCAAGCTGGGCAAGCGTTCTCCTTTGCAGAGCACCCACTGGACTATGTTGGCCTGAGAGCTCAGAGTTGGCATGAGCTACTTTTCATAAAAGAAAATTTTAAGTTATCAGGACAGCACACAGCTATATGTGACAGAGAAAGGACCAAGCAGAATACCAGTTAGGGTGGCAGAAGCAAGGGAGTGGTCTATGTTAGAGGTGCCAAGGGGGCTAGGGAGTGGGAAGAGGGAAGGGAAAGAGAACAAGGCCGAGAACCTCAGGTGGGGGGCTGTGGAAGGGGACCATGAGTGAGAGGACAAAGGAAAGAGCAGAAGAGAAGGACAGCTAGAAAGGGCAGTCTAGGCAGAGAAAGCAAGGTGGAAATCAATGACACAGATGTCCAAAGAGAACACCAAGGTGGAAACTGGGAGGCCACAACCAGCTCACCAGGCAGAAGGCCACTAAACTGCATTCAAAGGTACTCAAGGAGGTACTTGGCTTTTGTGGTTTATACATTTATTTGGTGGTTCTGAGGACTAAACTCAGGGCATTTGAGCTGAACTACATTCCCAGAACCTTTAAATTTTGTGAGTTTGAGACAGAGCCTTGCTAAGTTAAGAAGTCACCCAGGCTGGCCTTGAAGTTGTGATTCTCCTCCATCCTCCTCTCTGAGTGCTGGAAGACTGCACTGCCACACCAAGCTTCATGATTTCCTATTGACCCAGGTGAGCCCTCTGGGAGGCTGAGCCCCATCTCATACATGGTTGTTACCAATTTGTAGTAACAGTAGCAGCTGTAATAGTCATGTCGCCATCATAGAACTTGCTTTTATCTAGAGTTTTACAGATTCTTTATGGAAACTGTCCAAGTTAGATATTATCATTTCTGATGAGAATTTAGGTGCTGAGAAACTTGAAGCTCTGGAAAGTCACTTTTGGAAGAGCACATAGTTGGTGAAGAGCAGAGTTCTTGAATTTATTAATGCTCCATCTTTAGGTATTTCAGTTCCTTCTGCCTTTATTTCCTTTGTACTCATTCCATAAAATGAATGTACTCATTGGAAAGCCAAGTAGACACAAATGTAAAACAAGCAGTGCCATCATTTCATTCAAAACAGATCTTCAGTGTGCAAACATTTTCAAGTCTATTGTAAGCATAGGAAAGGAATAGCTTGTGTGTGTGTGTGTGTGTGTGTGTGTGTGCACATGCGCACGTACAGTGAGTCAGGAAAGGATGGAGCAAAGAAGCAATGGGCCAGAGCACTAGGTTTTGATAATTGTCTGCACAATGTTCCCCATCCCGAGTTGCCAGGACTACCACAGGCTTTGCAAGCCATGAGACAAAGAGGGGATGGAGGAACAGAGCTGATCAAGGCCAGGACTAACAGGTTCCTCTCATGGAATATTTGAGATTGAAATGAGAGTCGCAGAATCTTGGAGCTGAGTTACGTCCATGGTTATCTTTGTTCTCAAGCTTCTCAAGTCAACTGTCCCCAGACTTCAGTTCAGCTCTCTGGTTTCTTTCAGTAGCCCACATGTGCAACATGTAAGTATCTGGAAAAACACTCCTTTCTCATTTCCTGTTGGTTGGCATGGGAGGAGCCTTGTTATCCCATTGGCCAATTAGAGTGCGCTCTCTCTTGGCCTATCATGACTGGTTCAATGATAGTCAGCCAATCAGAGCTATTCATTGGCTTTATCAGCTTAGTAGCTTCTGAGCATCTTTGTGAAATGCCTGAAGGAGATACGTGCTGATGGCCTCAGTGGAAATCAGGCCACACTGGAGCCCTAGCTTTCAACTGTGCCTCAAGCCAGAACACTCCTGCTCGGCTCTCTAGTCATGCAACCAGCATCGTCCTTAATTTTGGCTTGTGTGAGTCAGAGTTTGATTTCAACCCTTTTATAGCCAGAAGAATCCTGACAAATGGATCTTTAATCAATTCTCCTGTTTAATTGTTTAAACCAGTTCGATTTGTTTCCTACTACTTATATTCATGCAAACATTAATTTGCAGATCTGCCCTGTGGACCAAAAGGAGTGAGTGAGACAGACCCTAAGAATGTTCTTGCCAGTAGTGTCCTCTGGGCATCATTTCTTGACAGTGTCTATGTTACATTGTTTTAGGTGAAACCAAAATGTGAGTATGCTTAAAGACAGAGTCTGTTCATATTGTTTTCTTTTTTTCTAACATTAGCCGTAAATAAAGCCTGTTCACTGTAAGAAGAAAATTCAGAATGAGGAGGATTCATGCATGAAAGGAATTAGATACTCCCTGAATGGAAACATCTTTTATGGGGTGGCTTATAGTGGTCAGTTATTGCTGCATACCAAGCAGCCCTACCCACAATAATTTAAAGCAATAAGCATTTATTCAGGTCTGAATTTGCAGATGGGTAGACATTTCTGCTGGGCTGATCTGGGCATGGGAGAGCCTGCCTGTTTTTTTTTGTATTTCTCTGTGGTCAGGCGCGCAGGGGTTAAGCAGCTTGGCCAATCTTGACTAGGTTCTCCATGCGCTTTTGTATCTGCCAACAGGCAAGTCTGTGCTTGTTCTTATGTTGAAAACACAGAAACAAGAGAGAGGAATTGAAATAGCTCTTAAGTTCTGGCTTATATTGAATTCTCTTTGGTTCCATGTTGTCTCGGTTACTTTTCACTCATTGCTGGGACAAAATACCCAACACCTAAAATTAAAGAATTAAAGGTTAATTTAGCTGACTGTGCAGGCTTTAGTCCATACACAGCTGGCTCCAAGGCAGGGTGGAGCATGGCAGAGGGCAGTAGCCAGCGGCAAAGAGCAAAGGGAGGAGCAGCGGCAGCAGCAGCAGAGGCAGAGAGCAAGCCTCTCTCCCTTCTTATACTACATTCAGGCTCTCTGCCCCAGGTTGGGTGTAGCACTCACACCCATAATCCCAGCAGCACTTACACCCATAATCCCAGCAGCACTCACACCCATAATCCCAGCATTAGGTCATGAATTAATCACAACCTGTATGCCTTATATATATCTGCATGACTATTGGGGGGATGACTAGACACAAACCATAACACATATGCAGGGGCAACCAGAGTCAGTGTGGGGAGGCTACACCCAAGAGTGTAGACACACGAGTGTCTTCTGTTGTCTTTCGTGAACATGCAGGAAGTCTTAGAGCAGAGCAGACTCTACTCACTGCGTAGACACCTGGGAATTGCTGGTGTGAGAGGTCCTGAGAGGCTAGAACTGGCCAAGGAAGTAGAGGGAGGAGGTTAGGAATAGGGGCAGGATGATCTTTCAGCCCTTACTTGTGAAGGAACTGTATGCTTTGTTTTGACATTTCACACAGAGAGCTGTACTTAAAGTCTTTGATAACTGCTTCTGAACCTTCTTCCTAGGGACAGGACCCTGTTCTTATATCTTCAGGAAAAGGGATTCTTTAAATCTTATAGTCTTCCTGAAAGACTTCAGATATGCTATGACAGCGATCCATGCATGCCTGTGTCTGTTACACCACAATCCATGATAGCTTGATCTTGAAAACAGCCTGTATGTGCATCACCAGATGAACAGATAAAGAAAAAGTGGTGTTCATACCCGGTGGAGTACTGCCCTGACACAAGAAAGGATAAACTTGAGTTATTTTTAGGAAGAAAGATGTACCTGGAGACCATGATGCTAAGTGAAAATAAATCAAGCACAGAGGCTCAAATATCACATGGATTTTCTTATATGAGAAACCCAAATTATTAATAAAGGGCAAAATAAAAGCTAGATAATAAGAAGGAAGGAGGCAGATCTTTCCAAATGGAAAGAGGTGGAGGGAAAGAAGATAGAGTGGAGATGGGTTGTGCGCATGGGTCATCTGCACACTAGGAATGTAAGCATCAAGTACTGCAAACATGGACTAATACAGAGGAAAGCTTATAGTGCAATTGGAAGGAAGACACAGAAAAAGAAAAGGTGAAGAGCAACAAAGAAGGGCTGAGGCAGACATAAGACAATATGCTAAGGGAGTGCAGAGGCGGGGCACTTAGCCGGAGCAGGCAAACCATTTAGAGAAATCTATTTTAAATTGATTGTTTTATTTGCTAGATTTTATATTGACATGTTTTGCTTTGTTCTCAATGTGTTCTGGGACTGCAGCCTATTCATTTATTATTAAGAGAACAGTAATTATTTCCAGGAGCTCTGGAGGATACACCCTGCTTTCCCTTTGCCTGTTCTCAGCTGAGTTGGGTGTAACCTTCCTATCTCTGAGGACATCCGTGGCAGGAAGTGACAACCCTCTACACCTTGCGGCGAGCTCTCAAGTGCCTGCTCTGGAAAGAAGACTTGCGTACTGCTGCTTCTCAACTTTCAGTGAGCGGATGAGTTCCTTGGGATCTTGCCAAAATGCAGGATCTGATGTAGAGGGTCTGGACTAGGCCTGAGATGTTTCTTTTCTAATAAATTGCCAAGAGATGTGGATGTGTCTGGTCTATGCATCACATTTTGAGTAGCAAGATTATAGCGGTCAGATGCACCTTCCTGACTGGCGAGTGCAGCAGGCTGAGTGGAGGCTTATCTATATCACATCTGCCTGTCTTGCTGGACTGTCAACTCAGCAGAAATAGCACCCATTTCTTGCCTACATCGGTATTGTCAGTGCCAGGCATATAGAAAAATCTCAAAGAAATGTTTCACAGATGTCCAGCCTCCCTGTTTCCATGGATATGAGCACCCAGAAGTTTGCCTAATATTCTTCCAATCTGATGTTGCGAATGGAGCCTGGCTGTAAATCCATCTCACAGACTGCAAAACTGCTGTATGGACCCTTCAGCTAATTCAAGACACTCTATAGACACCCACTGTGTGTTCTCAGCTCTCTCCTAGGCTCAGCCAAGCCTCATCCTAATGCTTGGCAGCCTGTCTTGTCTGAGGTCCTCCTTCTAGTGATTCTTGTATGATTCTCCACTTAATATCCAGGGGCCAGATATCCATCTGGTTAAAGATTCTAGAATTCCTGATATCCTTGTGGACTTAAGGACCTAAACTGTTGACCTGCTCTCATTGCAGTTCTTCTGGTGGGTTGATTTCCTCTGTGCCTCTTAGTGCCCTCCTGCTTCTTTGGTTGGGAAAGCTGCAGAAAAGCTGCAGTTGGGGCTGGAGCCAGGCCAGTGATGATGCGAAGAACCAACAGCACATGATAAGATCATCACCCATCTCTCAGCCTAAGTTCCCACCCAGAAACTTGGCACTTTCTCTGCAGAAGACATTTTTGAAATGCCAAAGGCAATTATGCAAGATCCTTAATCTCAGTTTCTTACACTGCAAAATGGGAACAGTTGCACCCTCCTTACAGGATTTCAATGATTAAGTTGTGATGTAATAGAAGTAAACTGCCTGGCTTAAGATTTCATCACAGAAACTGGTTCGTAAGGGAGAATTCTTTTCATTTTTACTTCTAAAGGGTGAGCCACACAGTCCGAGCAAAAGCTCTCATGCATCCAAGCCTACATCTCTACTAGCTTGTAGGAGAGTGGGAAGCAAGGGATTAAGTAATAAGTAGCTGAGAAAGCTCCATAGAAGGTAGGCCCTGTGGTGGTAGCAAGTGGACCACGGATCTAGCCCAAAAGTAAGCTGTTGGGGAACTCTCCTCCTAGGATTCCCCTGGACATCTTCCTCTTTAGCCTTGTGTTTTAAATCTCTCTGCTAGGGGTATGGCATCTGCCTGTATCTACCACTTGTCTAGAGCTAGTTTCACACTGGTGTTCACATTTTCTAAGTAGTCTAAATTACCTTGACTCATTTCTGGGTTCTTACTTTCTTCACCATTATAGGATATGACAAGTTCATTTATTTAGTTGTCATGGTTTGTGTGTAGATGTACCCCCAAAGCCTCATGCAGTCATGGGGTGGGATCTAGAGTTTATGATTGATTCATGGTCCAGCGTTGAGGTTATGGGTGTGAGTCCTACACCCATCCTGGGGCGGACAGCTCACATACAATACAAGGGAGGCAGAGAGGCTTGCTTTCTGCTGCTATTCCCTTTTTGCTCCTGCAGCTTTGCTGCTTTCTGCCCCTTTGATCTGCTGCCCTCTACCATGCACTGCACTGCCATGGAGCCAGCCGAGTACGGACTGAAACATCCACAAACTGTGAGCTAAACCAGGCTGGCTTTCCTGAGGAACTCAGAGGTTCTCATCGCTGGAGGAGCCCAGGGTGACCTTGTTGTCACTCAGAAAGACTGTGTCACTTGGGGGGAGTTTTGATCTTTACTTTGAGTGTTACTTCCTGACTCCAGCGGGGAAGATGGTGCATTGTTCCATCTTCTGGAGAAGCTCACTGTGCTCGCTTGTTTGATGCAGACTCCACTGCTCTCATCCTCAGAGGAACTCGGGACCTCACTTTCACTGAGGATGGCTGGGATGCTTTTCAGGAGAACTCTAGTTTTTATTTTCAGCACTACTTCCTGGCTTCATGCAGCTCCTCAGCCCACTGGCACAGACTGTCTATCTTCCACCACTGACCTTGGGCCTTTCCAGCAGATTCTTGAAGCAGGCCTGCATGAGACACTGTTGTGGGCTCAAGGCCCTCTGGTTGGATGCATAGAGCATGTTGTTATGGGCTCTAGGTTTTCATCTGGACTCATGCAGGACACTGATGTGGGCTCCAGGCCCTCAGCTGATTTCTTTATGTCTTTAGCGTGTGGACAGATTTCCTGCATTCTTTGTATATGACACTTTAGATGACTATTATAAAATAATGTTATAAATTATGTGTCCTGTATTAAATTGTTCCTCTTGCAAGTCCCAAAGTACAAGAATGTATTTTGAAAAAGGTAATGCTGGAAGTTTTCATTCATTAGGAGTCAAAATAGTGACTAAAATAAGTCCCCTGCCCAGTACAGATTCCAGTAGAAATGCATAATTTGTAGGCGTTTGTTGGCTGCCTGACGGGCTCAGTGATGTGATTGTAAGGGAGAGAAGGAAAAGATGAGAGAAGAAAACATGGGAAGGGTGGTCCACCTAGAGCCATCGCACAGTCTTCCCTCTGGGAGGCTGTCTGTCACTCATGTTCATGAGTTACGCAACACGCAGAGCATGCCTTCCCCAGCCCACAGAATGATGAGACAGGCTTTTGGCACTGACCTTGTGCTAGCCATAACACCCAGAAAGACAAATGATGCAGCAACGAGGCAGACTAAGTTCCGCGCTGTAACCCTTCATGTCCAGATAAACATTGTTCCTTGGTTTCCTCCTGTCCAAGTCAGCTCAACGACCCCCTTTACCTTCCATCCCAGGCTCTGATCATCTTCCAGGATATGAGAACGCTTTAGATGCCTCTCTAAAACAACCGGGTGTGCCACCATGAGTTATCATCCATAGCTATAAACCTAAATCTTGAAATCCACTTCTCCAACTAAGCTGATAAAAGGGCGACGAGCACCATTTCAATTTAACTTTCCCTGCCAAGATGTCGCCCACTCCACCTGGTACTGTGTTTAATTACACTAAGTCAGCACCAACGGCAAGGAGGCTGGATGAGTCTGCATTGTGCCAGGCTGAGGTGCACTTTGTCAGATGGTTAGCAGTGCCCCTGGCTTCCACCTACTGCAGGCCAGTAATGTTCCCACCAACTTCGACAAGCAAACATGTCACCAGGTGTTATGACATATCTCCTGGGGGAAGAGGTTCTGTCCTGTACTTGAGGAATATTACATGCAAGCTGTGCGGTGTTGGATGGACCCAGCTTAGTCAGTTTCTCATTTAACAAAATGAGTAATGAAGCCTCTGACCTGAAGGTGCATTGAAGTTTAAAAGAGGACATCCATAAGAGAACTGGGCAGTGGGGTTTTTATCTTATTCTCTCTCTGATAGGAATGACCACTGTCCAAACTCTGTTTGCTAAACACAGTACGTGTGTGTTCCAGATCTAGGGCTTACATCACTGACAAAGAACTAACCTCCAGGTGGCTCAGTGTCTTAAATCAACATTGATGAGAACAAGTTCTATAGTAACACAGAGCTGGACCCAATGCCTAGGACTATCATGTAGCCATGAGAATCTCAGGCAGTTTGCAAGCTTGCTGCCTCAGTTTCCTCATGCAGCAAATGAAGATGACAACTCTACTATCTCACAGTACATAGTGAGGACGAAATGAATCATGAGTGCCAAGCACTTAGCATCATGCCTGTGGCCCAGCGTCGTTTGCTCAATAACTATTAGTTGTTGCTATTATTATCTGTGTTATTTCGCCAACGGGGATATCCCTGGGGTAACTTCAAAGCTGACAGTGACCTCTTTCTGGGGTTTCCTATCCTGCCAAAGTAGCTCTGTCAACAACTTCCCTAATGAGCTCAAGACTGCTTGAGAGGAGAGGAAGGCTTTGTTTTCCCAGTAACTCTCTGTCAACATGGTTTCCTTCCTCTAGCAACCTTATACCAATTACATATTTACCGTTCTGCACGAGACCTAGGACTATCAATTGCCACAGTGGAGTAAATGATATTCACTGTTAAAACAGGGTAAATGCCTTTTTCCTTTATACAATGGAAGGAGCTCTTGCAAGCTATTAAGTAAACTATAAATAACATACCATAAAATGTTTTACATATGCCTTATCGCACTGAACTGCAGCACTCTAGAACAGCTGTTATGCCTGGGTAAATTATACATGTTTTTAAACACTGTCCAAAATACATATTTACACGTACTTAAGGTCCCACGCTAAATAGTCTCTATAGCAACCGGAAAAACACAAAAGCCTTATTAAGCATTCTTTGTAGTATTTTTAGGAGTTTAATCATTAGGAGAAAGCTCATGGGCCATGTGGACACCAGGGAACACGAAGAAAAAGTCTTTACAGGGACAAAAGAATGAGGCTGGCTTTGAACTGGGGGGAGAGGATTTCAGTTTTTTTCTAAACTAATAATCACCAAGGGCCTTCTCTTTTAAAGTCAGTGTTGTGCTTGGGGTATATCAGATATAATTTTGGAATTGTAATCTGGTTTTTAACAGAGAAAAAAGTTTCTGCAATTGAGGTATTTCAGCCAAAGACTACTTTGAAATTTCCCCTTTAGGCCTAGTAAGAATGGATGCCTTTGCCTTTAAGAAATGAAGTAATGTGGAATGTCTGCGTTGTGCCTGAGTCATGTAACTCTTCAAAGGGAAGTCCTAGCGGCTCCATCTGGGTGAAGCTCTACCCTATCCTCTGATGATGTATTTATCTAGAGAGTCTACAGCATGCCCACGCCACAGTAATGATATAACTGAGAATTCCAGTGACTTATCTGTGCCTCAGTTTCTTGCTTGCCCAGGCTACTTGTCCCTTGTCAGTGAGCAGCATTTCTGCTCCATGCAGTCACTCCAGGGCCCTGGATAGCTGTGCTCTTGTGACGTCATTGCTGCAGCACTTGCTTGCTTTGCAGGGTTCTGCAGCAAGGAAAGAGGATGGAGGCTTGGTGGCTTAGATTCAGCTTATTGCAGTTCCATCCACGTGCCCCTGGGCAGTTGAAGTTGTGTGTCCAATTTATAGCACACGCTGGGTTGGGAATGCTTATCATACACTATATATCTAGGGGACACATGTCACTTAAATGTCATAACTGTGCTAGACATTTTATTTTAGTTGATACCATATTTAAACAACTTTGTAATGTGCAATTTCACCATTCACTGATAGGAAAGAAGCCCAGAAAACTTAAATGATTTGTTTAAGGTAACCATCATAGCCTCCTTCCACTGGGACAAAAATACCCCACACCCAAAACTTAGAGAAGTTTATTTTGGCTCATGGTTCCAATCCATTGCCCGATGGGTCCAAGACAGAAAGGCCATGGCCGAGGGACTGGTCGAGGAAAAGGTGTTCGATCTATTACATCCAGAAAGCAAAGATGGAAGGGAAGAGTTGGGGACAAGAGTACACCATTCTAAGTCCCCAGTGCCAGCCCACAAAGGTTCTAGCACCTAGCAGCATGTTCAGCCATTAGTAGAAAAATCTACTGGTGAGTACAGCGTCTCCATGAGCCAATCATCTTCTGCACACAGAAGGCCTCCTTAGATGTAACCCGTAGGAGTCACTCAATAAAACAATTGAAAAGGTAAATTTTAAAGTTAAGTCAGTGTGGGTTGGAGATAAAATATTTGTTGACTCAACAATTCCATTCTTAAGGACTTTTCCAGAAATGCAAGCATTTGCTCACCCAAAGACATAGTTCACACAATGTTGAAAGTAGCCCTTTTTGGTATTAGGCCCACACTAGAAGCAATCCAATGTCTTTCAATAATGGGATTAATAAATTAATTGTGAGTATTAGCCTAAAGAACTACTACACAGTACTGAGAACAAATTGGTTATAGTTATGTAGCATACAAACATGGGTGAATCTTATGAATATTGGGTTCAGCAAGGGAAGCCAGACCAAAAATGATTTAAGCTATATGATGATGAATTGCGTGATTGAAAGCAAAGAAGTCTACATTGGGTTGTATAAATTAAGGCAATCATTAATTTGAAGTTTAGAGGTGATCCAGAGGATAAAGACAGAACTTCAGGGTTTGTTGTAACTTTTCATTTAGCTAGACATTAGTTAGTTATGTGGGTGTGTTCAGTTTGTGGATATCCACTTAACTGCATACTTGTAATTTGGGATGTTGCTTTATTTGTGTTACACTTCCATAAAAGTCTACTTGAAAAAATACTTGCAAAGGGATAAGTCATGGGTTCAGATTGACCTGGTTCCAGAGTTCTGTCTGTTAGATCACATTGCATTATTCTCTTTCCCAACCACAGTAAAGCAAGGCTCCTGCCTCTGTGCTTCCAAATTGACAGAGCTCATGCAGAAGATGGTTCCTTTCAACTGCAGTTTGGGTACTAACTCTTAGCTGGGAGAAACATTAGTTGACTACACGTTGATTGGGGGAGACTATCCTCTTCCTAGAAATCAGTTGCAAACTTCAGATCTGCAGACGGTAGAAAGCAAGACAATAGAGTCTTTTTTATAAGCTGGAGGAAGAAACCTGGTCAAGCACAGTAGAGATTGAAAACAGCACTAAAATCAAATGGAAAACCAAGACCTAAGACCCAGATTAAGACTGGGGATATTTCCATCCATTTCACTTGGAGCTGTGGTAGAAATTAAAATAAAGCCATTGCTCCCACTCAACTACAATGGAACATCTGCAGAAAGATAATCCTCTCGCTCTTCTCCTGCCCGCTTTCCTTTCCCCAGAGCACACTCATCACTGAAAGCAGCAATTTGGTGGAGACCTGAGCATTTGCAGACACCATGGTCTTAAGGAAGGCCTTGGTGGTAAGGCCTCAGGAGGTTGCGCAAATACCTCTTGTTTTGCCAGAGAACGTGATAGGGAGCTGCAAGATGAGCTTGGATTTAGTTCTGTAGCTTTCATCTGTTGTCACACCATCACAGTTTGGTGTTTTGAACTTCACGACAGCCACCAGGCAGGGCTTCAGTACTCCTTCTGGGAAAGTCTTCTCTGCCACCTGTTCCTGCCCAAGATAATTTTCAAAGATGAAGCAGGTGTCTTTATCAGAAGCTACCCTAGAGATTTGTTGGATTATCGGTCAATGGAATTTTTTTTAAGATCATGCATCTAGGGGGACAAAGCAGTTCAATTCAACAACTAATTAACGAGCAGTTGGTGTGTCATGCACTGGACCAAATGCTGGGGTTTACATAAATACTGCCTGGGAGAGGAAACTACAGACGCCGCTGATCATCACGTGTCCTGATCCATGTTGAGAGCAAAGTTGACTTGGAATGGAATGGGAGCCCCGAGTTTGGGACCTTGGCCCAGTTTACAGCTTCCTTTGAGGTGAGTTTCGAAGAATGAAGACATTTTATTGAGACTGCAAAGGGAACTTGAGAAAAATAGGATTCATTTGGAAGACTGAAAAGAAGAATGCAAGAACATAATGTTATGAGTGCTGGAAATCATAAGGCAGTAGGAGCAAAATTCTGATAGGAGAATGATGAGTTTGGTTTTGAAAGAATCCTGCAGAGTGAAGAGGTAATGATAAGATGTGCATGTTAGAAAGGAAAAGCTGGACAGATAAGTGGAACTGTGAAGAACTGTCCTAAGGACCTCCCTGGGGAGTGATTACAATGAGTCACATTTGTCAGAACTTCTCTCGTGCAAACACTGTGTGTTCAGATGGTGTTCTTTGGTAAGTCCTATTGCAGTATGGCTCAGAACTCAGAAGGCCCTGTGTGGGCAGAGTGAGGAGAGAAATGTTTTGTTTCTGTTAACAGAGAAAAGGAGACAGAGCCATGAGGGGACGGACACCATGTGACAGGAATCTTCTCCATGCTGCCTCGCCGAGTCTTCACTCACAGCTGCTTAGGTGCTGTACTTACAGAGTGGACGTTCTCGAAAGAACAGAGTTCTTCTGTCATCATGCGTGTACCCCAAGGACAACAGGAGACCATGAGCACCAAGAATGCACAGAGAACTTCCCGAGGGATGGTGGATTGATGATATAAGCCTCACCAGAGCAAGATGGCAGTGAGCTGGATGAAGGCTTATGCTCCCAAGGGGGAGGGGAACACCAGAAGGCAGTGCATTTGGCTTGGGGAGGTGGTATGATCTAACTTCTTTAATGTGTAAGGTATGCAGCTGTACACTGTATCTGTAATGTTCATCTTTCACAGGGGGAGACTGGAAAAATGTTTTAAAAGTCTCCTTAGAGATAATGGCTGCGTGTGATAGCTTTCCCCTGTAATCCCAGTACCCGGGAAGGCTGAGGCAGGAGGATCCCAAGTTTGAACCAACATTGGGTAACCTGGAAACTTAACATGACCTTGACTCAAAATAACAAGGGAGGGAGTTTTCATTTTATGCCTTATTCATAGATTCATTCATTCATTCATTCATTCCTTTAGCTTGTTCTTGCTAAACACCTCTGTTGTTCAGGGCACTGTGTGTGGCTCTAGGTATGCACTGATGATCAAAGATGTACTTCTTGTTTCTGAGAAGTACATTTCTGGTCCAGAGGAAAAAAAATAAAAATAACTGGGAAATTTCAAGGATGACCAGGGAGTGCTAAAAGTGAGATTAGAAAACTAGTAGAGCAAATAGGAAGAATGGCCACCTGGCTTTGAAGAATGACATTGTACCTCGGAACCAGTGGCATCTAGATAAAGCATGAATGGTTATTGAAAATGTACTGAGTACTCTATGTACCAAGCCAGGCTTTGGATTTACGAGGGTGGATCCTGGTCTACCATGAACTTAGTATTCAGGTAGAGTCCAGTTTTCATGGGAGAGAAAGAGAATTCATTATTTCAATGAATGGATGAATTTCTTTTCTTTTCTTTCTTTCTTTCTTTCTTTTTTTTTTTTTTTTTGTATTTTAGTAAGGGTCCATAGGGTCTCACTGCATAGATAGGACTCATAGAGATCCTCCTGTTTACAGCCTCCCAAGTGCTAGGATTACAGGCCTGCACCACCATGTCCAGTCTCAATCACTGTCTCAGTGTACCTGGGGGCAGGGCCAGAACAGCAGGCCAGGGGATCAAACCTCCAATCCATGAGTCTGCCTAAGCAGGCACTTTAATCTGCTGAGCTGTTTGTTTGTTTGTTTGCTTTTTCTTCATTAATTTTATTGAGAAACAAATAGCAGTGTGACAGTTTCAAAACCAATTAGTAGGACAGTTTCAATAATTAATACATTGCATATTGTTGTC